>JAGDQP010005720.1:48242-76372 GCA_022664845.1 Lepisma saccharinum | reverse complement strand
TGCTGTGTGTTTGGTGGGATTGGCAGGGAATTATCTACTATGAGCTGCTCCCCTACGGCCAAACCCTTAACTCGGAACTATACTGTCAACAACTGGACCGTCTGAAGGCAGCAATCGCCCAGAAGCGACCAGCGTTGGCCAATAGGAGAGGCATTGTGTTCCACCAGGACAACGCCAGGCCACACACATCGATAGTGACTCGCCAGAAGCTCCGGGAGCTTGGTTGGGAGGTTCTTATGCATCCACCTTATATTCCGGACCTGGCACCGAGTGATTACCATCTGTTCCTGTCCATGGCGAACACGTTTGCTGGTGAAAAATTCGCTTCAAGAGAGGCTTGTGAAAATCGACTGTCTCAATTTTTTGCCAATAGGGACAAGGGCTTCTATGAGAGAGGCATCATGATATTACCTTCCAAATGGCAACACGTTATCGAACAAAACGGCGCATATGTGACCTAAATCGGATCATTCTAACTATGGTAAGTCAAGCCTTCAATGTCATGCAAAAATAATGGATTACTTTTTACTACACCAGATACCTCTGTACATTTGACTGATGCACTACAAAACATTATTGTGCTTTCGCATAATGAACTGACTCAGCCGTTCACGGTGCACTGACGAAACAGAACCTTTCTCTTACCTGTTTTACCCTACAGTGAGAACACAGACTGACGTAATATCTGTGGTCACCAGAACTGTTTACCTGCACCATCTATTTGCGATTTTCTACCAGATGTATGGTGGAGCTAGGGTATTTAATAAATGAGTTACTCAGTGCATATCGATAACAAGGAAAATAAAACTAAATCTAAAAAATCCTGTTGTTACTAATGTTCACACACACTACATGCGAAAACGCATGCACACAGGAATATATATTACTGACGTTCAACACAACCCCTACAAGGTGGCCACTCTTAAAGGATTTTAAAATTCCTTGGCTTTTCCAGGTGAAATTCTACTTTATTCCAGATTGTTTAGGTGTTCAATTTTTCGCTCTAGGAGATGACGAAAGTACTTCAAATAAATATGAAATACAAAAGAGACATCTACTCACCATTAACGTTAATTTATAGCAACCCTAAAGTCTCACAAGTGCATTATATGCTCCCTACCAACGCTCGTACATAAATTAATTACAATGTTATAGTCACATGCTACCATCTTATGTTCAATATTCGTGAAATTACTCGCCGGTCGGGTAGCCGTGCGGTCTAAGACGCTACCGACTCGACGGTTCCGGGTTCGAATCCCGGCAGGGGTCGAAAATGATTGGATGTTTGTAGATTTTAACTGGCTGTAAATTGGCGAATCGTCACGGGCCGAAATCACAAGTTACTAGACTGACCCATCTAAAATAAAGTTTTTTAACGTGGAATTACTTGTTGTCATGAGCTCTACGTAATTTTCACGTATTCTGCCTATCCTCAGAATCAATGCTTTACCATTTATTAGGCGTTTTTAAGAATTCAAAAATTCTAAGAGCATAAACATTTGTTTGCATCTTAATTAGTCTATAAACCAAGTCTAATTTACGCAGCTATCCAACTCCCATTTTTGACATTGCTTAAATTCACACCAGTTGAGAAACAGCCGCAGACAAAGGATACGATCCGAGTATATGATGAAAGATATAAGCAATTTCCAAAACTGCACGAAGCTGTCATTTTCTAGAAAATTGTAATTACTACAATATTTTAATTGCTAACTATGCTACAATATAAACTTGATCGTCCGTTTCCCAGTATATCAAAAGTATCCTAAATGGATCGAATCAACTACAAATTCAAAAGATGGCAAAACTTCCAGTGCGGAAGTAATTTTAATAACTTAGTAGTTGTAACGTTATTTCATACCTAATCTACGCCAACCTATATCATCATCATCTAACTCTTTACATACCTAACATACATTCACAGTTGGACTAAATTTTACTGATGTTGCATTTAGGTTAACTAAGTTTATGATTGAATCAAGTAATAATACAACTCATCAATCTGTGTAATGTTATACAAGCCCTCCAAACCATACTAAACACGCCTAAGTACGTCTAAACATACTAAATGAAGAAAGAAGGCTGTTCTATTTTTGGCTAAATTGTAACGAACCTACTAATGCAACGAAGAACCACTGTTTTCACATCCGGTTTCTCGAATTTCATCATAAAATTTCCACATTAATTCAGTTTATGAGGCATCAGTAGTTCATTCGAAATTCCACTGGGAAATTAATAATCATAAAGTCAAATCACGTTTTATATTCATAAAACAAACCAGCACACAAAAAGGCAACAACTTGCATATAAGAATTATTGGTAACAATAATTTTATAAAAATGATTTACTTGAAGGTTTAGTAGAGGACCTCTGTCAATAATGCAGAACATTACCATGCAAACAATTTACCATTTCCGCGGAAATTATTTATATTTTTCCCATCAGTGTTAAATTGTTATTCACACTCCCTAAAAGCCATTTTTCTATCTCTGATAAAAAGATGGCTAACAATAACATTAATTGGCTCACTATTTTTGAGCAGACCAAGCAGGTCAACGTCCAATTGGCAGAATTTTGTGGAGAGAGAACACAAATTTGCTAGTCCCTAACGAGCTGCTGCTACCATTCACCAACAATTACAGAAGAACTCCAGATGAGCACGAATGGGGTTTAAGGAAGATGATTTTAGCTATCGAACGACTGATCACTTGTCAAGAGGCTTGCATTGAATTGGAGATGGCCATTTTGGAAGAGGAGGTCGAACTTCAGACTATTGCATTCACAAGAAGCAGATTTCATAATCTACCAGTTATCTTTACTGCTCTTCCTGAAAGCGCAAGAGACCAAAAGGAAAATGGAAAAAGATTGGACCACCTTAACAGGCGACAAAAACAACTCATCGGGATTTTGTATGATTATTTAGCCCGTGGCATGACTTTAGATGGAAGTTACAGCAACATGGACGATGAAGTTGAGTGAAGCTATCGAAGTGACAGAAACATGAGATGTACCTGTGGGTGTGAGGGTGCCTGGCGCGAGAATTCATCGTCAAACCGAGCGAATGTGAGAGAGATCCCTGGCGTGAGATACAAACCCACCTCTCAACAAATCCATGCACATGAAAGGTACTCCTCATGCGTACGTTTTTCTTTGATAGCATCAAACAATTTATTCGTCACTTTTGCTCTTTCATCTAAATGGATACCATTGTCTAAATAATTAAAAGACTTGTATGAGTTCTTCGTATTTTCTTTCAGCGTGTCTAAATAAATCCATCTCCCTTTTTTTATTTAACACCTTTCGTTGTGCTTCAGAAGGATCAGTAGCTGCCGAAAGAACCTCTTGTGAAATGAATTGTCTAAAGTTTTACCTTCTCTTCAACGATGGCTTCTGCAAATTTCTTAAGTAATTCGTCTTTTATAGCAGCAATCAGATCCCTTAATTCAATTTCCTGTTCATCAGGTCTTCTAATGGGATGACTGGTAGATACAGGGACTGTTCAGCGAAGTCTAGCGACTTTGTGGGCTGTTTCCACTCTATTCCTCCAGGAATGGAATAAATCGGTGCTTTTGAGAACCTCTTTCCTCGAAAGGAAAGAAACTGGCTCTATTTAGAGCTACCTGAACTTTTAAATATAAACCATATTTTTTAAGACCTCCCGAACCTTTCTGAAAGGAAAGGAACTGGTTCTTCACAGTGCCTCCATAGCATTTTGAACCATTCCAAGATAGTCAACAGGCACTATCGGCTTTTATTAAAGCCGTTCAAGTTTTCTGAAAAAGATTAGTATCAGCGTCATGAAAAAACTTTCAACAAACTTTTACAGAAGCGAAGAAGAAAGAGGTTGATTGGAATTTGAATCCCATATCAAGGACAAAAGAGGCGCCAAGGAGATACAAGGATGCGGTAGAGTCATCAATTATCGATACAGTCAGTTAATACTGCAGCAAAGCATATTATGCTATTGTAGATGCAGCTCTCAAAGGATTTGAGTTAATATTTGACCAGGAAAATCTACACCGTATAAAGAAACTGGTAACTACATTGATTTCAGGTGGAATAGGACAAGAGCAGGCAAATGTACTGAGAGTTTATCAAGAAATTGATGTATCATCCTTTGTCATCGAATTGAAGATGTTTTTAAGAAGAATGAAGTATCTTGTGTTACTCAACGTGTTTCGACAATGATACCGGTGGTTCGGGTAATGTTAAGAAACAAAAACTTGTTTCGTCTTTTGATAGTGGTGCAAATTTCATCAGGTGAAGCTGAACGTAGTTTAAGTTCTCTGCAACGTCTCAAAACATTCCTAAGGGACACAGAAGAGAGTGAATTATGTTATCGTTTGTCATGCACATCAGAATTTACTTGACATATTCAACCTGGACGAGTTGGCAGATAATTTGTTGCACTCAGTGATCGTCTCAGAACAATCTTCGGGTCAGTAAACTTTAAAGTATGTAGATATGAATAGATTAATACCAATTAATTAGTTTGTAGAATTGTTATTTTAGCTACAAGTAGAAGTTTATTCTATTTTGTTAATACAGACGTTATCCATAGATTGACCTGAGTATTTTATTAACATTTAGTTTGAATATAATGTAGCTTACAGTCTAAGTCATGACGTACTCGCAGGTTTTCTTTGACCATGCGCCCCCACCCAATTTTAACATGTCAAGGACACCCATGTTACTGGATTATATCCTGGGCAGGATTAAGCTAGTTTTCATCTTGAACCCCTACATCCAGAAGATCTCTTCTAATACTGTCATCCCAACGACGCCTCGGTCTTCATTTTCTCCTCATTCGAGCTACATGGCCTGCCAATCTTAGCAATCATGATTTCATTATTCTTACAATATCAGATGAATTACACAGTCTGTGGAGTACTTCACTATGCAGTCTCCCCATTCTATGGTCATCTTGTCCTGCTTCGGCCCGTATAATTTTCTAGAAACCTTATTTTCGACCGCTCGCAATTTACGTTCATCTGTGGAGGTCTTACTCAACTTTCACCATCTGAGTGCTACCGGTAGAATTATCATTCTCCACATTTTCAATATCGAATTTCTTGTTATTAATCGCTAGATTCTGGACTGGATGGAAACATGGGTTTCTCGATACACGTCTTTATATCTTGAGATACTTGAAAAAAATATGTAATTTCTGAGCTGTGAAACATACGAAATATTGCTAGTACATTACTGATTCATTAAATTACTCGGTCATCGTAGGATATAATAATATCGCCGTAGAATGGGATCTGGATAAAGCAAACCTTTGTGTAGCGTTAGCGCTGTGCGACTGTTCATGCTAGTTGTTGTGAACTTGGGTAATTATGTAAATACGTTGCGAATCAGACAACATGGATTTGTCTAGATTAAACAGTATCTTTGTGTTAGTAGCCTTGCGGTGTAAGTGACTCAAGAATCCGTGTGGAACCTGAGTTGTTACACCAGCTTATTTTAGGAATCAGCAACATCGAGTATCAATCCGTATTTTCACTTTTCCAGGTGAAATTCTAACTTTTTTTTCTTTTTTTTTCAGATTGTTTAGGCGTTTAATTTTTCGCTCTAAGAGACGACGAAAGTGTTTCAAATAAATATGAAATAGAAAAGAGGTAGTTACTCACCATTAACGTTAATTTAAGACAACTCCATAGTCTCACAAGTGCATTGTATGCTTCCTGCATACATAAATAAAGCACAGAAATAATTGTTAAATATTGTTCACCCCTGCTCAACAGATTATACAAAACAAAAGTTCGCTTTATTGCCACAGATTTTGAACGAGTTAAAGGCAGATAGACATCTAAGAAGTATCTAAATTGTTGGATATAACTTCCGGATTCACGTAACTTTTGTCAACTCTTAGTTCGTACCCTACACAAACATCCCTGATTACAATAAAATTTGAACTTTTTAATAAATTAATTGCATGAAATGGAGACTGTTCAAAACATCTTCCTTGACGACACGTTCCATTAATGAATGAAGATTTCCAGGAGTTCATAATATAAAAATGTCGCAAGAGAATCATACACCTGGAAGTTGTCAAAAATAGCTCTATTACATTCAAAATACATGGAAAAGTGCTAGCTAAGCTGTACGGAATTCACCCTGAATATACTTCAACTCACTATGAAAAATACTTTATGTTAACCACTTGTGTCCAACATAGGGTGATTTGGTTTAAATCAAGATTTAAGTCACTTATAATAAAAATCGTTGATTTAAATCAAGTTTTCAAATCTTTAAAGTGAAAATCGGAAAAGAGTTTTTTGTTCTTTTACTAATGCATAAGATTTATAACAAAAGATTTTCTCCATATAAATGATACTAGCATGACGACTAAATTATACTAGATTTATTACAAACTAAACTTCCATATTTGTTTAATTTTAATATTTTGTTTAACAGATGCCCATAAATTTATTTATTTATTTATTTTGACTTTGAAATTTGTTATAATTGTGACTATATTACTACGTACACAATAGTATTAAGCAAAATCATGTAAGAGTCCATACAGAGTCTTTTTTGAGACCTGCCATTGAACTCAAAATTCGAAGTTCACGAGTAAAAACGTAAACAATGTGTGCTATTGTATTATTATTTACGAACTCCAACTAATGTACTAATCCTCAGCGCGACACGTCAAAGAACAAGAAGCGAAGAAACGGAACGGGATAGTTCCGATTTTTTTATTTTCTTCATTATTCCCGATCTGGAACGGGAAAGTCCCGCTCAGGACTGGGAATATCCCGATTTGTACTTTTGAGTCAGTGTTGCAAACTATAGGGACATGTCCTTACTAATAGGGATATTTTAGGCATATTTCACGAAAGTAGGGACGGATTTTGAAGTTCTGTTAAATTATAGGGATTTTTAGCTCTACTCTTTTAGCATTTTCTTTAATAAAACTCCTACCAATATTGATCAATAACGGTAGCCATGATACATGTACATGGAAATAGGGACATTTGATTAATATTAGGGACAATTTTCTTAGTCGGTAGGAACCTGATAGAATAATGATTGGCAACACTGTTTCGAGTGTTGATAGGAGAGAAGAAAGTGATGGTGATCGTGAACTGAATTCGAGATTTCAACTTATTTACACATTTCATGGCCCCTACATACCGAAAAAGGGGAGTTTTAGATGCCTATCCTTCTGTTCGTCCGTCCCGATGTAAATACGTACACCCGCGACCGCCTAAAGGCAATGATGATTTCAGGCGGTGACAAGAGAGGGACAAGCTGCTCCTGGAGCTACTGAATTCTCCCACGCCCGGAGCCTCGTATCCTTTAATCCTCAATGTCAGTTATCAGTACTATTTTTCATTCCCCTTGTATTGAAGTAGCCTCCGAGGGAAATCTGAAATCACCACTTCCTAGAGGCCATACCGTTCAACGTATCGAGACCAAAGTTTAAATTTAAGGTTTTGTAAGATTATCTAGGGTAGTTTTTCGAATTTTCTCCCTACCTCTAAAAAATAAGGGTAGTTTACTAAAAGGTGAAAATAAAAATGTGCGATTTTCTCAAAAACTTCTACGGCGATTTTGTTCATATTTCATAAATAAATGTTTTAGTAATATTAGTAATAACTACAGTATTATTTTATTTAATTAATGGGAACGAGAAAGTTTAGTGAGGTGGTCCGTACCTTGTATTGTACATTCTTGTTCAAAAGATCTTGGCCACCCATCTTGCTTTAAAAGGCCACATTCTGTCAACCCTAGATACAAGTTTCTAATACTTTGGCTTTGCATTATTGTTATTGTAGTAGTAGTATTAGGAGCAGCTGTATTTGGCCACGATTTACTGTCATTTTCAGGACTCTTAGAGGTTTCTAGACAACTACTTTTGGCACCTCTGCTCAGCGGCAGCGACTCAGTTGGTAGAACATTGACTTCAAATTCGAACGGCCATTGATTCGAATTCCGCGACCAGTGATTCTAAAAAAAAAAAAGTTTTTGTAAGAGATCTTTTTCTCAGTTCCACCAGATAAGTACCAGAATTCAACGTAATACATTCAAATGGGTTCATGGAGGACTTCTTTGTGCATTTTTTACCCCCTTCTATTCTGACCTGAACGAGATTCCTAAAAGTTACAAATACATAATTAAATTAATGAATTAAGTAAAAATAAACCGAAGAAGGATAATGAGGTGTAAATTCAACCTCAATTTGGAAGTTTACCCATTAAACGAGGGCCATTTACACTTAATTCTTCTTCCCAGATATTTTTTTTATTAGTTTACGATACGTATTATGAAAGAAGAAACGGCTGATTGAAATCAAACAAATCGATTAATTTTTTTTTTATTTTTTTATTTTTTTATTTTTTTATTTTTTTTATTTTTTTTAAATCATGATTTTTATCCACCTGGTCCATGTTCAACATTATTTCATAGCATGTGGCAAAAATAAACTGGGCTCTTTCACCAACTCCGGAGTTTCAATCCACTTTACTAAGCAAAATTTTAAAGGATAAACATCGCAACGTGTGTGAAAAGTGAAGTCAGCTGTCCTAGTAGGTATATATATTTTAAAATATTATATACAACATTCGCGGAAAAAAAAATGCACCACCCGGTTTATTTCAAGCCTAAAAGTATTATGAATTTTCTGCAATCAACTGCTTACTATATTCAGAAGAGTGCGACCGTTTGCGATAACGGACTGAAAGTCTACAAGAAATTTCATATTTATTACAGCCATTGAAACCTGAACAAACTGAACAAATTTTATTAGATTTTCTCCACCCAGTGACGGATCACCTCTCCGCTAAGGAAAAAAGCTTTATTTTTTATATTATTTCACCAATTTAGCTCAGAAAAACTTTCAATTTGTTTCCGGACAAATTTCATTTAACTAGAAATATGAAGTTTGAGGGATACCAGTGTCATATTCCAAGATAAAACGTAGTAGTAGTAATATGACAGAAAATATGAGAAATCTCTACTTAAAAAAAAAAACTCTTAGCGGAAAAATGTCCCTGATCCATTTTACCAGCGCTTATCCCCCACCACCACCAACACCTTCCTCACACAAATCCTGGATCTATCACTGTATCTACCTAATGCAGTATTAAACTCTGTTTATAAATCAAGTCTACTGAACGGCCCAGGAAAACTCAAGTTAAATATCATCTATGTACTTCTCCCTTGGTATTTCGACATCTGACAAAAATAGCCCCTTGTTCTCATTTGGGAAATTTTATTTAGAGACTCAACGAAACCCACAAGATATTCGTAACTATTTGACTCATTAAGCAACTGCTTATAGAATTATGAACCAAGATCATAAACTCACAAGCTAGATTTGTTCCCTGTCTCTGATGGTTCTTTCCTGATTACTCTTTTTGATAGAAATTTCAGATTATCTAGAAAATTCCCTGATTTTTCCATGACTTCTCCAGGTTGAGCCAATTTCCCTAACTTTTCCAAGTTCTCCAGATTTCCAGGTCGAGTGGCCACCCAGTCCTAATAAGGCACAGCAGAAATAGGATATAAATATCAACTACCCAGAGTTAGAAAGATAAGAATAGGTCAAAAATTGTAGTATTATACAAGCTCTAATTTTAGTGTTGCACAGACAAGAGATTCCTTAAATGACTTGCTTGATTTCCTACTTATAATAGAAATTGCACTCATTTAAAAACTAACCATATGAGACTTCGGAAACGTTATGATGAAGAGTACACAAAACATAGCAGACTGTTCCACACAAGATTTTGATCAGAAACATGAAAGAATGGATTTCCCGTCGTAGGGAAAGCTTTAAGTATTGCAGTCTTATGTAGGTGTTAGATGTTTGAACGTTTAAAGTTTAATACAACACGAAAAAATATGTGTTCTAATACACTATAAGCAAGAATTTCAACTAGGCAGCAAAAACCGCGTCATAGTAATCTACACGAGGCATCACTAACGCTTGCGCAAGATTTTCTTAAGGGTGATGGGAAGAAAATTTGTAGTCTCATCAATGAAACTATAATGGATTGTTTAAATATAACAAGCAAAACTACACAAAGGATTATCACAGACAGACAGATTATAAAGACATGATCTGCAACGATTCACAACCGTAACAAGTTGAAACAATACATACCTTTTCAATGAACATACAGTCTCCTCTCTCCATTATGACTATACGACCTCTTAACCTCTCCGGGCTTAACAGTTCTTGACACACTCTACGAGGATCAGCTACTGCAATTCGTCCAGTTACCTTTAGGTAAGAATACAAGTTGTTTTACTATGCTGCCATACACTACTTATGCTAACACATTTTTATTCCAGAAATATCCACAACAATAGTACTTTGACATAAAACTGATTACGTATTTAAATATATTCATGATGAAGAGAGAGGCTAATTGAAATGTTTTAAGCGTACACAGCGTTGCAGAAATATTACAATTCCCTTTAACGTTATCGAAGTGAACACACTTCTTCGAAAGAACACACGCCAAGAGTAGCAGATACAGATAAAAGTAGAAAATTAGAGATAGTAGAAAGAAAAAGCAAATATTACAACAGTTTAAGTTTCTCTCTTTTTCTCAACTTCCTAGCTTCTTTGGCGTTTTAGTTTCTGATAACGATCTTACTCTGGACTGAAACGTCATTCTTTACTTAAAACTGTTCACTACTAGAAATTCCCGGAAGCTGAAAACGTAAGTTCGTAAGTTTCTCATGCATAGCCTTCTAGCGCAAACATGTCTGTTCTTAAGTCATCAAGCGTTGTTTACATAGACTAACATGAACTTACTTATTACCAAGTTGTTTTATTATTGTTAATAATGACAGTTAACCATCAAACTCATATACTGTATATTCAAGTTCGTTACATAGAGACAGGAATGCCAATCTGCCCGCAATTACCTTACTCACTGTCTTACCTTACCTCACTTTCTGATCATAATCACATACTGCTTGAAAGAAATAAACTAATAGAAATACGTACGTGAATAGACTAAATTTCAGGAATACTGAAGTATTATATTATTATTAAATGAGATAATCGCCAACTCGCACCACCTACTTTCAGAAATAACATGAATTATATTGATTTACAAAAAAATCGAGAACGACATGAGAAGCTTGGGTAAAACTATGATAAAAGAAAGTTTCTTGGATTTGTATGAAATAAAGCTAAAGTTTACACCAAACAAAAGAATTTAATCAATAGTAGTAGCAAGGTAGGACAAAACAGAAAGCTAACATTACGAAGACAATTCCCGACAAATATGAGCTTTCTTTCGAAGCGCAAAATTGAAGGGAAATTTACAGTAACAAATTAAAAAGATGACACAAAAAGAGTGCTTTTACTCGTATATGAATTCCAATGGAAAGTGAAAAAAAAAAAATCTTAGAAGTTTAATAACATACGACATTACTTCTCATATCTTAGTATGTGAACTTATGGAAGGCAATTCTCCTGAATAACTGTACGGTATTACATCTGATTACATAACTATAAGGAAATATGTACGGAAGGAAAGAGCAAAACAGCTACTAACGTTGATAAACCTACATTCTTAGCGAATACGATAAAGGTTTGAAATACCAATCATTTCATGTTCAATCTATTACATGTTACTTATAAAGAAGTTAAAAAAAAATACTCACCAAATAAACTACAAGAAGGGGTAACCTAATAATACTCGTTGTATAGGTTATCAAGTCGTTACTTAAAAATAATAATAATAATAATAATCACGTAAACACACTTTTCTTTTCAGAACAAAAACTCTAGAAAAGACATCTGGTGCTCACTCAACTTTTCCAATTCTATCCAGCAATTCGAATATAGATAAATACACACAAAATATAGCGATCATAGTCTACAGGTTTTTGACACCATAACAAAGCATATTCGACAAAATTGAAAACATAAAATAAATAAAATAAAACCTAACCCACTGTCAATTGAGACATCTATACAAAGAAAATCACTTCGGTAATCACTCAACTTCCTACCGTTTCATCTCCTCGAAGCTCCTTCCCAAAATGAGCAGGACCAGCACTAATTGAGATTTCATTTTCCTCTCCATTACTGTCTCGTGTTTTGAAGTACACTGCCTGCGGAGGAGTATCTGGTTGCTGAGCTTGAATCTTTGACAACTCCACCATTTCTTGCATAAAAAGTAAACCCTCTTCAGCATCGGCTGGTGTTTTCGCCTAAGAATCAAAGATAATAGTAATGGCAATAACAACAATAAAAAAGCATTTAATTCGTTTAACAAGAGCTTCTTCTGAACAAAGTAGGATGAAAATTTACGTTAAGTAAAAACCACCTGCTGAAAGGTGAAAAGAGAGTACGTTAAGTAAAGTCCACGTATGACTGGGTGCATCTCATCACTAGATGGCAGGTTTGAAATGTATACAAACATGGTGGCGGGCGCAATGAGGGTAAAGGGGGTTAACAGAATTCAGAAACTATAACTTGACCAAGGTAGAGCTTTATTCCAGTTCTCTTCTGATCTTTCCGTAACTTGAATTTGGAACAATTTTTGTTTCTTGACAAGTCCTTCTCGAAATAAAAATACAGTCCGTTTCATTTGACTGATAATGCCATGAACTGCAGGTTGCAAAGTGAGTCATGCTTCGAAAATAAAAGCACCTTTTATAGCAATATTACGATATCATAGCGAACAGTTTACTTTATAGCATATCTTTTGTCTTTAAGTGTGAGCACGTAAAAGCAAACTTCATTTTTTTTTTTTTTTTTTTAAATCAACGATGTTGTTGGTACTATACGCTTTGCTCTAAGGTTTCCTGACTTAATATACTCATTAGATTTTTAACGCAATCGAGTACTTCAGTATCGTTCAATAGAGAGAATTGTTTTCACACAGAAGAATTTCGAACAAATGAAATGAAAATCGTAAAACGCAATTTCGATGAAACGTATGTCGAATGCATACCAAATAAGGATATACACTGAAATCGTTGAAAATATATATTTACTTTATAGCAAAGAAAAATATAGGAACTACACGAATGCTGCGGTTCTTGCACACGTTGCCGTATTTCCATTTGAAAGGGAACGAAGAACTTTCCTTTCCTTTGTATTTGACTATTGTTTTATAATGAATATTTTTGTCATAATGAATAGTCTTTTGTTGTTTATGTTGTGCGCGTGTGTGAAAGTTAACATGCTGCAATTTCATTGTTGTACCGCAATGATAAAATAATTTTGTTGGGGTGTGTAAGAGAAATTGAGTACAGTACCTTCTATTTTTATTACCTTCGGTCCACGATCAGAAAGGTAAATCACTACATGTCCTGATTGGCTTGCCTCGGATAGATGCAAGCTAGGAAAAAAACTCAAGTCATGATCTGGCAGTTTCATCTTTCATTAGGTGTCTTTCCTTTATTTGAAAAGGCTTCTGTGCTAGTACTTGTTGAAGAACCCACGAGCTACATTGATTCCTATGCTTTCCCTGAGATCAACGTTACGAGTCTACTTGCATATGTAACTGAACTCTGAAGAAAAGATCTCCCGAGTTGAAGACTTAATTGAGATAACAATAATAAACTAGATCTTTATTAATAGAAAATGTTCCTGACACAGCAATAATAATAATAATAATAATAATTTCCCAACCCATCTGTGTGTCTGAATATTGTAACATCACCCACATCCTGCGAGATGCTTACATTCAGGTACGGTGCATATTTGACCTCTCCAACTGATTATATAAACTCATTTTTCGGAATTAACATTACTTTTTTTATCTATAAAATTTATTATGAATTTTGTTCTCGCTGTGCGTAATGTTTGGAATATTTATTTACTTAATTCAAATATAATGATCTAAATTACACTTATAAACCATATGATAACAACCAAAGACTTTAAAACAATATACAAAACCTCTATGGAAAACAATCTAGTTTTATGTAATGTCTATGTCTATGAATCTACATAAACAGCGCAAGCTGTAAGTAGTAGCTAGATTTCCTGGAACTCCCCAAGTGGAAAGAGCTCCAAATAAAGGTGCTAATGAGAACCTTTTCTTGCTTTGCTTTATTGTGTTTTGTTTCCCCTTTGCAAACAGTCCTTTACATACATACCGTCTCCTTCAGGCAGGAGGTGGAGACATCTCACATACACTGTAGCTTATATTTATATGCTGTGTACCCCGGGTTCGTCAGTCCATACTAATCCTATTTTGCCTTACAGGTTAAATCCAAAATCCTATGCCCATAGCGGGAGAGTAAACGTTCAGATAAGAGCCTCATTAGTGATAATCTCTATTATCCTATAGAGTCATTTGGGGTACTCAGGGGCATATCAATGTAAACCAGATAATCCCCAAATAGCTTGAATAGCTTCGACGAAATTTGGCACGTAGAAGAACAAGATTACACATAAATGGCACTGTTACGACCCCTCCTCCTCTTTCAGCAGAAAAAAGCTAATAGAGAAAAATAGCTTTTTAGAAAGTACAGAACTACTTAACACGATCCAAATAAACTTGCAACGAAAAAGAAACGCATCGGTATGAATGGTTGGTTTATCAACAACACACACTAATCTGCAAACCATCTCGAACTAAGTGACCAAACATAATCCAGCGAATTTACGGTCTTTGTGTATGCCCATCGGAAGAGGAAATATAATAACAAAAACTAAATAAACATTTCAACAAATTTGCATCATCATCTGTAATAGAGGGGAATCTGAATTCACAGCTAAAATACATCTCATTCTATAAATACACAAATAAACGCTTTAAAATCCTTTAATATCCTAGAAACAGTCATTCGCTACTCAAAGTGCCCCTTGAGTACCGAGTTGTGACGAAGATATTTAATTACTTTCAGCCGCATATTTTGAACACGAAGGCAAGCACTACTAAACACAAGTCGTCCTGTAGAACATTCTAAAATCATAGTCAACGAATATAGCCCTGTTCAACATTTCTGACTCTACACTTAAACTTTATATCAAAAGCAGAAAACTCAAAAAGTAAGAGACTTTGTTCTAAAGTACTGCATTCTAGATGAATTCATTGTTTAACCTTTATGAAGTAACAGAATTTTATTTTAAATGAACGAACATGATATGTAGGCTTCTTATAAAGAAAACGGAACGGAATATACAGGGTATCCGAAAAGTTGTCGAACCTGGTGTTTAGGACCGTATAACTTGAAAGCTAAATGGAATGAGAAGGAAAGCTTTCTTCGAAGATAAAGCTCTGTGTGTTAAGAAAATTTTGGGATACAAAATTGAATGTCATGCATGATTTAATAATAGCAAATATTCAAAATGTTGCCAGAGGAAAAAGAATCCAAACAGAATTATTGAAACACAGAATTTACTAAGGTAAATTCTTGCAACATTTCTCAATACCACCGAACAATTTGAATGGCCATCTATTGGATTTGATACAAAAAGTACGTTGATGAAATCTTGAAAACATTGCATAAGTTTATTATTGAGCTATTCTCAATTACGAGCCACCTTCGTTATTTTAGAAAATAATGCGATAACCTACATATACCTTACAACCCTGACCTTTGAAAAACCAAGTTTCTCCTTTTCCCTTAAAAGTGCCTTAGTGTTCCAGCCAGATGTGAAACACATCTGTCTGTGACACTTGACAGCAAGAGTGTTGCCAGTGTGGCTCGTAATATTGCAAAAACATGGATTTGAGGAATAGCTGAATGTTTGTAAGACTTTATCAACATACTTTTTCTGTCAAATTCAATAGATGGCCATCCAAGACTGTTCGGTGGTATTGAGAAATGTTACAACAATTTACCTCGGTTAGTTCTGTGTGTCAACATATTCGATCTGCAATTTTCTTCGTCTCTGCCAACATTCTGAAAATTTATTATTAAACTTTATTATTATTATTAATAATATTTATTATTATTAATATTTATTACTAACATAATATTCAATATGTTTGTATCACAAAATTTTCTCAACATACATGCGTTTCTTCTAATTCCATTTAGCTTTTGAGTTATATGGTCCTAAACACAGAGTTCGATGACATTTCGGACACCTGTATAATGTAATCATATCACATTCGATGAGTTTCCGAATACAGCTTGTTTTATACAAGAATACAACTAACACGATATGATTTGAATTTATTTACGGCATTTAGAAACACATGCTATGTTAATCACATCACTGAAATTGCTGACAAATAATACTAATCAGAATTCAGAATATATTGTCAACAATTATCAACTGTCTAGCCCAGGAATGTCAATCTTTTGTTGTTGGCGGGCCGCATTACGATATATAAAGGGTTTTGTGACTCGAAGATCTCTAGTAGGCCCACACCTTCTTCTACTGTAGGACCACACTGAGCTTGAAACAACGTATTTTTCACGAACTTTCATTTTGACATTTTGAAGCACTGAAACTATTTTTTTTTAGAAATGCAAACGTGAAAGGATGAACTTCTCTACGGGGCAATATTTATCTAGCCAGAATCACCGATAGCGTTTAGCTAAAAGTCACAATTACAGAGAATTTAATATTATGTTTCAAAAAGAGGCACGCCACATTGTCTGCTTTAAAGTAAATATATGATGTGAACGTCATCTTGTTTTCTGTTTCTCCCACTTATTACATTCGTCTACAGCAATATTTGAACCCCGTTCCAGAATCCCGTATCAGCGTTGCGGCAACGTAGAAGAGAAAAATGTGTTGCATCGCGTATAATGAAAAGAAAAGAAAAGAAAAGAACAGAACCTGATTTTCTAACTTAATCCTTAATTACAAATATATTAATAATAGATATGAGCATAAAAAAGTGCTTTTTGATAGAAAAACCGAAGAAAAAAAAACTTCACCCCGCCGAGTTCCGAACCTAATTCTGCTACTCGATAGGCCGACGTCTTACATACGATAGCTAGTTGCACAAAGGGATTTAGAAGCTTTATTTACAGTTCGTGTGCCGTATCACGCGCGAGAGTGATGCTCAGGCGCATTCGCCCGATATTATTCCAATCTCTAGATACTCTACACTTTTTTTCGGTGAACTTTCGTGTATTCAGTGAACTTACTTTCTCTATTCTTCCGAGGATACAACTTAAGTACAATTCCTTGTTCAACTTAAAAGCATCCCGGGTTGCAAATATTCTGTTTTAAATACTTTTGTTCGTTTCTCTATTTCTCAATTGACAAATTTTACCCACAACAAAACGGTATACGATAAAGTTTACTGTGAGATGAGAGACAGAGTCCGTAAAGGGTGCGAGTGAAATCATTTACTTACTTTGTCTTTTAACTCAGTTGATAAAGGTGGATGGAACTAGTTAAATATTGAGACTACCGTTTTTATCAACATGTTCTGGTTGGACATTTAAAAAAAGATTTTCTAAACATAAAATTAACTTATCTTACTCTTATACTTTCACTCATTCTTAGTATAAAAAACATTAAACTACACGAAGAATATAGCAAACCTTTTGTAGAAACTAAGACACAACGTATGTACTCATGACGCGAGAATCTGAATATTGCTAAGCTATCGCAATGCACCGTTATGCAAAACATGAAATGTTTACATTATTTTCTATTATCCACAGTATATTGGATTTGGATCAAACAGTACATCATTCTCAACAATACATCTACACACACACACACACACACACATATATATATATATATATATATATTAACAGAATATTAACAAAACTTGGTACTTACGTTTGCAAAGGTATGCAGCAACTGTACTCTACCATCCGCCAAAGTGATAATTGCAATTCCCATATCTTTTATCATTTTCATGTGCTCAGGATTCCCCGACTTAAAAAAGAACAAAAGAACATAGCTGAGTTTACCCAACGTTTTATTAATATCTAGTAAAAATTAATGGTCATTTGTTAGTTGTTGTTTTTTTTTCATATACATTTCTCATGACTATATAGGACAAGCAATCATCTAGCCTAAAGAAGGAATAAACAAGAGAGCCTAAATTCAATCTAGCGAACACTAATGATGATAACCATGGAAATCTACATTGCATATCAAATTACTCTCTAAACATTTTCCGAACAGATTCAATAGGAAAGCATGATCAATGTTACACTAGACAGTACACTAGACAACAAATGAAAATACAGTAAAATCAATAGTAATATTATAACGTTCTGTAAATGCTCGGGAGACAAGCTGCATTAATACATAAACATACGTATGACATCAACCATGCTGTGTGTGTGTGTAATTATTATTTCAAACTAGTACTAAGTGTAGTAGCCGTACTTTATTGTACTTTTATAAACGTCTCACTATTACGGTTCTCTTTTCAATACACATGAAAAGCAATGGACTAAAAAGGAAAAAAATATAACTTTCCTTCAAAAACGTGTATGCATCAATCGTTCGAAAAATATATTAACGGTAATTTGCGACACAAATATGATTTCTACAGGATTTTTTAATTATTATTATTATTATTATTATTATTAGAAGAAACTAATCCAGATTATCAAGGAGGAATGTCCAGTGACGATAACATTAGAGCGGATTATCTGATCTTTTGTTTAAAGTGTTACTATTCAGTATTTACTTTACACGTAATTATTATAAAATGTACATGAAATTAAGAGGCGAACTTTCCGTAGTTCATTTTCTTGTAATATGTTGAATACAATAAATAAATAATAATAACTGAGATACTGAGGGTTACTCCGTCAAAGATATCTATTTACAACTAAATGGAGTATGAAACATCCAAAATCATATACGACCAAGGTTTAAACCAGTTTTATATATATATATATAACATATATATATATATATATATATATGTTATATATATATATATATATAAGGACTTCGTTTAAGTTAATACAACTATATAGTATATAACAAGTATTTATCCAGTTAAGAGTGAGGACACCACTCGTAAAAGTCTGCTTAAGAAATGTTGTGTTATTTGGGTATAAAATGTAACTAAAAACTGATTTTTTACATTAATACATTTTTTAAGGTTCATATTCATGCAGTATTTGGTCCAGAGCAACAGCAGACAAGAAATGGTTTAATTAATCTACTATCGGTTCTTTCCCGAAGCGAAATCCGGCAAGAGACGTTGAAAGACGAATGCGATCTCCTTTCTTCAAACTATTTCGAATCGGGTCTTCCCCGAAATTCAATAACATTCCACGTCGCGATGACTCGACCTGAATCGGGTCTTTCCCGAAATTTAATAACATTCTACGTCGCGATGATTTGATGTCGGTACTTTCCCGTTTTGCAGTGGATGTATGATACCTCACGCGTATTGTCCAGGTCAACAGATTCGCAGTCGGAAATTGGAAGTCGGTGAAGACAAATCAATTCTATAGCTACGACCTGTTTTTTTTTTTTTTTTTCGAGATTTTTAAAGAGATAACTAGAATGTCAATTCAGTGTGGAACTGTTTTGAAGTAATTATGAAAGAATCAAGAAAGGGAAAGCGAGCAAAGTGCAAGAAGTGTGGATTTGAGTTGGAGGGCCAAGTTGCAAGAATGAAGAAACATCTTTCGAAATGTTCCAGTGACAGTGGCGACAGTGATTTAGAAGAGCAAGCAACTAAGTTATTTTTAGAATTATTAAGTGCTTTGCATAGTTTGTTTTTTGTACTTTAACGCGTATTTTTGTTCGCCTTATCTACGGATAATTTTCAAAATTGCTGCTCCGTTTTTCCTCTCCCTATGTTGAAAGCTGTGGATATTGGCGCGATTGATTCCAAAAACAAATGAATATCCTGAGAAAACTCGTGCATTTGCTCAAGTTATACTTGGTGTCAGAAGCGCACCACTGACAAACATTGAGAGGGAGGGGATTATGGTTATGGTTTATGTGCTACGTAGCCTATACCAGACACGAGTAATTATTTCCTAACACAAATTATTTGTTTTATTACATGTGTTTATTTATTTTAATATGCTCCATAAAATTAAAAAATAAATTAAAAAATAAAAAACATTATAGCGGGAGCAGATCCATTGTGGGAGCTCGTAGCAACTGTCCCTCCCAGTCCCAGCAGGGGCACGTTTTGTTTTTTTATATGTATTTTAAACGTAAAATAAAACATTATGTAGGTACTTAAAGTTGCGTTGCCTGTAAATTTTAATGTGAGAAAAGAATTAAAATTAAAGCTGCAAATCCATTACTTCTTGTTCATGCATCTCTTCAACTTTCAATAGTTCAACCGTGTCCTCAAATTGACAAATTTTATTGGATTTTTTCTTTTTTTTTTAAAGAAAAAAGAAAAATAACACTGCTTCAGTCTTGGTTTTCTCCGTTGTTGAATTGTGTTCATAAAAATGTACTATTCGATTCCGACGAAAGTGTAAATTAGGTCTATATGTATAAGCTTCGTCGTGACATTCGTTTTTATGTTTAAACAATTATGCTTTAAATACCACAATGATAAGTGCTCTGATAGTCAAGAAACGCGTCAATTTTTGCATAACGGCTTTTTCTTCGTATTATTAATTTAGTATTATTATTATTAAATAATGATAATAATAATTGTAATGCAATTCATTTCCAAGAATTTTTAAAGTTTTGTGTATGACTTCAGAAGTGTTACGCGTTTTAAATGCAAAACGATCGCCCCTCCAAACATTCAGGCTGGATTCCCTCTCCCCTTCCTCCTCCTTATTGCAGTGCTTCGTAAAGTACTGTTTGGTAAGCCTATCTAAAATAATTGTACGTAAATTAAGTAAACCGATGACAAGCTCCCTGTGTCGGAAGATTTAAAGGCAGAAATACTTCGCTCGCCCGCAAAGTTGACGGCTATGTTTAATGCATGTTTTCCTGTTTTATTATTATTTATTACGATATTTATGAACTTTCGCTCTACAGTTACTATGAAATTTAAGTCCTCTGAAAGTGTAGAGCGAATTTTTTCATCGTTTGGTCTGATTCAATCAAAACTTCGCAATAAATTAGGCACAGAGAAAGCAAATTAGTATTCTTGTTTAAAGTTTTCAATAAAGAAATAACTTTGGATGAACATTAAGGCCGCAAATTTGCTGCTGGTTTTTCCTTTTAAGGATATCAGGACTTATCTTTATTATTTTTAGAAATACTGGCTCAAGACTCAAGAGTAAAGCAATACGGTATAAAGAAAACTTAAAAACTTTTGTGCGGTTTTGTCCCACATTTGCGTGCTGCTGAATGTTTATTATCCCACTGTGAAAGTTAGCTATTTAAAAATAATGTATATTAAGTTATATAAGTTCATACTATAAAATTACAGAAAAGCTATGTTAATCCATCATTAATTACTTACAAAATTAATATTTACTCGAGTTGTGATTGAATAAGTACAGATTAAAATATTGTTGTCCGCATGTAGAGCAAATACAACAATTAATGGCAATTATCAGTGTATACATTTAGTCTCCCTGCTAAGTACCCAGTTTAAACAAAAAAAACCTGGTTTAAACAAAAAAAAAATTTTTTTAACCCTGCTCAACAGGAAGAATACATGTAAGATAGCCAGTACTACAATTGAAGAGCACACTGCCAAAAGGGGTTATATCCACTTTTTAAAAACCTACAAAACACGGCAAACATAGCAAATTATCAAATACGCTGCATGTCTCTAAAACTTTGAAATACCAAAAAGTGTTCATAACACTCTAATAATACGCAGAAACCTGTTATACGTCTTGTACACCAAAGCGTCTAGTTAGAATTTCGCTTTCAGCAGAAAACTATGCGAAATGGATTTAACACCTTTTGGAATTGACCCCTTCAACCGCGCACAGTTAAAATTAACAAGTGGAATTCCCGGCTCTCCAACCGTATAACGGCGTAAATGCGAGAAGTTTCTCCGAAAGAAATTATCTAATTGATGATGGTCAATATTAATACCTTACTTTAACTGACTTTGTCCCCATGGTTTCCAATTTATAGTTAGACATTTAATCCTATCTCTCTCGTTCGTACGTTTTCGCTTTTTGAGTATTCTCTAGTTACAAATAAACAGAACTGACATAAATGACCTATTAAAAGAGTTTCAAGCAGACATTTAATGCATATATTTTACCTTTCGTTACATCAATAAATTTTTGTGCCAATAAAAAGTTTCACGCAAAAATCTTCGCGACTTACAACATTAATAAAATATGTAAAAATGGATTTGAGTTTCAGATTTTTCACACAAAATTTTGTCCAAACTATGTTAACACAGCTGTTGCTTTCATTCTATCGATGAAAGTGATAGATAAAACCTGTACATACATTAGATCTGATCCATATTTAAGAACATGAGGTTTACTTCAATCAAACTAACCCATTGCTATAGCTCCCTAAACCATTGAACTTTTATGTACGTGAAACTTTTCGTCCCCTTATTAAGCTTTACTTCGTCAATGAAAGTAACGACATAATCATATACTTAAGACTGCTATATTATGTATACATGCAACTCAGCAATTTGTGTTAGTATGCAAATATACCTGAAACTCAGAGGCGTGAAGTTTTCTTCGTGCCATCCGCCTTGGACATACTCCATCTACCATATTTCTAAGCGGCCTTCGAACTGATTCAGGGAAAAGATGCAAAGTGTTTGGACACGATCGGGCGAACTCTATATCGTCACCACCCTCTCCCCTCAAGTCATCTTGATTATCTGACATCTGAACAAAAAACAGAAGAAATTACAATTAAGGGAGAAAAAAAATACTGGACTACACAATGTATACAGCCAATACATCAATGAATCTGTTTAACGCTGCTAGAATCTACGCTTACAAATCTAAATGTTTACTGAACTAGTGCAATATGAATAACTCTACTCACGCTTTGTGAATATGCTAAGAATTATCTTCATTTTATAAGATATTGAGACAACTGATCAGATTTCTCCTCCCCTCACGTCTCTTCATTACTGTTAGCTCTATTCCTATTAAATGATAATCATCTTATAAATTTCATTCCTACGGTGTCATTTCATTCGTTACGACTTCACGAATACAAGTATGGTTTATGGATATTGAATAGTTATATCATAGTAGTAAATATTTCCTGATAACATCTGGCTACAGACACGACTCTATGATACAGTAATCATATCAACAAACATTATCATACGCGATTACGTGGCAGTAATTGAATGTTCAGAGCAATTAGGTCAAATATAGTTATACACCGGTTACAGCACTGGACGACGGTGTGAACAGTGTTAGTCTCGAGACTTGATAAGAAAATTTACTTTTTTCTTGTCAGAGATGCTATTGTGCAACTTTCTTCCCTCTTTTTTCTTTATTAAAACGATTCATGTACTGAGACTTATACAGTTCTTTATTTCTATATTGAAGTCTGGTATTCTCCTGGGACCGGTAGAAACACAAGCTTAATCTTGCTGAAAGCAAAATCCCAGAATTCACAGGACACATTTTCGGAAATGCAAAATGAATGTGGTTATATCAACCACTCAAATACTGACGACGACCTACGCACAACATTCCATCAACAACATCTCGCATTTACTAGTATTAGTAGGCCAACTTTTCTCATTTTCGAAAACAGTCCAGATTCCTAATTTATTTGTTCTTAACCTGTTCAGAAAATAAATACGTATGTATATTAATTCACTTTCTCTTACAAACTACTACGAGGATTCCTCTCTTCTATGACACACTTTGCACAAATCATATCTCCGTTACTTACCTTTCAATGTCCATACATTTCTCGACACATGTTGATTAAAGCTTAATACAGAGAAAGGAAGGCAATGGCAATACAAATAGGATTGTAGTGATAACCTTACACAAAGAAAAATTCATCAATGACTTTTCACACTACAGCGATTAGAAGTCGATTGATACTTTTGTATATTAAGTCATCAATCACATGAAACTGAAGATCCCGTAAAACAGGACACATACTATTATGTGTAGACCCGAATTTGCCGAACCACTGGGACAAAGCAAATATGTATTGAAAATAAATAATATTTTCGGTTCCATATATACAGAAAATATGTTACAGAGACCTAACGCAGATAACAGCAAACACCATATATAACATTTTTGTGTGTACACATATACTCATCATGCAGTTTACACACACTAAGACATAAATAAAAATAACTAATGATAAAATACAATAATTACGTAAAAAAATACGTGAATGTGATCGTTCGCTCTCGCTCTCTCTCTCTCTCTCTCTCTCGAATAAACCTAAATTTTCCATTGTATCTTCGGAGTAGCTGCGGTTACTGAATCAGCGGATACGGAAGTTCCACTATACTTTGACAAGACATTAGAGCTTACCACGTTGCACTGACCAATTCTTGACAACCCGGAACTTGTAGCGAATTCCTGTAATTCATATACCATAGAGGCATATGGAGTGGTGGGAAAAGAACAACTTTCCGTTATCGTTTAATAGTGTCACTTACCACGGTGTTAGGAATACAAATTTCTATTGACTTAAAAAATATTTACATTTCTGTACCTGAGGCCTAGAAGCATGTAAGTCCAGTTTTGGCCAAAACGTGATAAATAGTTTTGTACAGCATTCGGGAGACCTCAAATAATAGTTTGTCGATTCTTGTTGTAAACATGATAATGTAAATGAGTAATTCTATTATGTAGTTTGTATGTGAAAGTAAGTTGTCTTTTTCTCTTTCTCTTTTCTGGAAAACAAGGATTTGTGATTTACGCGCTTCTAGCTCTAGATACAAATATTGACGCATCTAATATACGAAACATGAAAAACTGATATCGAAATGACAAATTGTATATGACTCAACTGCAGATGCGCTATATGCCCAAAGGCAGAGAACCCGAAAATGTTGAATTACATGATTCTGCTTATTTTACAGGAAGTCACGAACCAAAATCTCTGAAAACAAGACAATCTTTTATCTCTGGTTGGAATACTGATTCTTCAGTTCCGTTAAAACACTAATTTCAAAACCAGACGAACACTTTCCAGTGTATCCAACAAAGACAAAAATAAAATTGATTGTATTGGTGGTACAGTATTCTGGCTTACGTCGTAACGAGATACGTCGATGTTTTTTCAGTTAGTTTAGTTATCAAATGGAAATTTGTTCTAGTTACAGAGACACACACATGATCACAAAACCATACATACATACCGTCATCACACTTAAGTTAGATACACGACCAAGAGAAAGCGGTAACAGATGGGCTTCTGTCGTAAACAAGAATTCATCCAAGTCCAATATTAGATCACTTGGGTCAGTGAAAAGTAAATACAGGTACTTGAAAGTTTCAGCTAGCACGAATGAATCCATCCTGAAATAAAGACAAAATAGAACTATATGATACGAAGAAAGAGAACACATGGCGTGCTCCACACTTCTGGCCTTAAAACGAAGTGGATTGATTGTTCTTAACTACTGATCACCTCAAAATAAGTTCCGTATTCCTAACCATATCTTACTAAGTACACATTAGAATTTAACACATCGTAACGATATTCTGTTTCATACTATCGACAGCATAGCGTATCGATGTTCATTCTCATTGAAAAATTTGCAATTATACAAACAGGAGTTTTTTTACACAAAATCCTTCACATATTTACAGATACAAAGAATGGACGAATAGCGTTTAACTTCTCCAGCGCTAATTGGAAAAACAAAGCGAGAAGCCTACACATGCTTGATAAAGCAAGTTTATTATGCCAGGAAGTTGATCGTACATACATACAATTATTTAATTAATCAATCTTTGCTTATCATAGTCACATCAGTACGTGCACATCAATTTCCCCTCAATCGTAATTTTGTGCACAACCAAACAGTTCACTTATATTTAGGTTAGTTTCGTTATGCCAACTACATGCTCGAATTATACTGACGAAAATCCACTAGTTCTACTTAACAACTGAATTCAATTCACTCTAATATTACATCGACGTTGCAGGCAGAAAGTTATGGTACTCTTAATTTCTTAAATCCTTCAATTAAAAGAACAACGAAATAGCTTCTTTTTTATTTAAATTACGGTTTCGTTACTTTTTTTTTTTTTTTGCGCCACTTATACATATGAAGGGATTATTTCCTAAAAGGGTTATATCCAATCTACCAAATTTGGGGGGGAAAGCGCCTACTTCCCCTACAAGATACCTATTGTTTTTTTTTTGTTTTTTTTTCGTAATATTGAAGGAAAAACAACTAATATCTAAACTCAAATATTTTTTGAGTGTCAATCATGTATTTTATCAGTCAATAATCACATACATTTGGATTTTACGATGGATATAATTCCTTTTGGAATTGCAATAGCACCGTTTCATATGATTTCATTGTTTTTTTTATACAGTACTATTGGAATTAATGGTAAATGTTTCTTGTAGTTTTTCAGAAAACTCCATTCTAGTTTTCTTCCGCATATAAAAAACACGTTGTTGTGTAAGTAAAGAAACATTGTTAGTGTAATTACACAAACAAATACAACAAAAAATATCAAAGGTCAAAATACTAATTCTCTGTCAGTTTTTGAAGTTTAGGCTTCCGTGCATGGGTCATTTTTATCGTCCAGATAAACAGCTCCTTCTTTGTAGACGACTTTCTTATAGAAAGAAGGAACGTTGTCATCGGTATATCCCATAAACTGTAGCAATCTTCTGACGTCTTCAGCTTTGAATTTCTTTAATGTGTGTTTTGGCAACCGCACCGGAAAGGAGACTTGCAATTTCTTCGGTTTCAAAATCTCGTGTCTCTGGTAGGCTCCAAAGTAAGTTTCCTTGCAACTGATATCGGTTCCTCTTATTTCAAGAACCTTCAATAGCTAATGAGAAAATGTTGCTTTGATAGTAAATGTTTCGTGGCAACACCTTTGAAGTCTTTCATAGTGAAATCCTTATCAAGTGACATGGTGTTCCATTTCTTGTGCACATGAACAGTTCCATGCTTTTGAAGGATCTGGATGTACTCGCCAGGTGTCACAATGGCTTCTATTTTCTTTAAGTCTTTTTCAACTCGATCAAACACTCGATCCACTGGCATGAACAAACTCTGGCTTCTGACTGGATGTGAATTTGATTTCACGACCCGGATTTAATAGGTTAATGATTTATTTGATTGTGATTAATTTGTGAAATCCAAAATAGGTTATAATCTAAATAAATACCTAAATATTTTGTTTGCTCTAAGATGGGAATTTGAGTTAGCCGCTTCTTATATTAGTGATTCCTTTTTCGGTGAGTTCTGGAAGGTAATAATATGAGATTTGATAATAGATATCTTTTAATAATAACCACTTTCTAGGAGACGTTTTTCTAGTATATCCATTTTACTTAGTGTTTTAGTGCTATTAACTAAGAAGTATGGCCAGACGACTTTTCTATTTCACTTCGTGTTATTTAAGCAAAATGCAAAGCTATAGCGCTTTTATTATGGCGATCGTAAATCACATCTATTACGATTTTATGTTCCTACTTAAAACATCGGTGTATTGAACAATATTTCAATGATATTTTGCAACATACCTTATTTAATTATTCATTTATTTACTTATTAAAACACGTATTAGAATGGTTCAATAGCAATGGAGAACAACAGTTCTTTGTATATTTTTGTTGGATATAACCCTTTTGGAATTGCTACGCGTGTGGATATAACCCCTGTTTGTATGGTCACCTATACTCAGGTGTAAATATTCCAGCGATATAATTACTTTCACCATGTTTAAATTACTGAGAAATGTAGCTCTCGTTTCAAAATTTAACAATTTCCTAAAATCTTACTTTTGACAAAAATTGGATATAACCACCTTCTGGCACTGTACCCTTCATATGCTATATCATCTTCCCTGATAAAAATAGCCAATCTTCCAGGCGCCTGTATGTTTCTCCTGGTCTCTTAAAATGTTGGGAATCATCTCACCAGTTTTAAGTTTATTACACCGATAAATATTGGTGGTGAATATATATATATTCATTCTTCAAACTTGTACTTTGTGAACACGTGAACTTCGCTCTCTTCCTCTATACTTGAAAACGTGTAATACACGAAATATAGTGACTTTTTTATGTGAATATATGTGATCTAATGCGAAACTAAGCTGTAAGTATTATCCTATTTTCTCCTTCATTTGTCTTAAATTTACCTTAAATTGCCTTCCCGGCTTTCCTTTGTACTCGTTATATATATGTG
>JAGDQP010005720.1:32630-47842 GCA_022664845.1 Lepisma saccharinum | reverse complement strand
TTATAATTCTGTCCTCTGCAATATCGGTACTTTAATAAGCAAAGTTTTCGCTGCTTAACCTATTTCAAGCGCACAAAGATTTTTAAAGATGGTGTATATTAATTGTTAATTAAGTAAATTAATGAACACGTAAATACGTGTAAGTGAAAGGAAAAAAAAGTGTTTCCACTAAAGTATTTATACAGTGTCACTACCACTTAACCTATAAAATGAAAAACGGTATATAAAATGTATCTATTCAAATATATATCCAAGTATAGTGGATACAAATAGTTTACTAAAACAACACAGCAACATAAATGGTTCGTAGAAGCATTTGTTTGAGATCCAACATAACTGGATCTGCTTGATAAGTCAAAATTAGATACTGTCAGACCGAATATTGAACAAATAATTTTATATTAAGTACTCCTTTTTAATGTAATACATAAAAATTCTATTATTATAACAAGACATTTCCGTCAATATATTCCTCACTGTAGCCAATTATCTTCACGTTGAAGTCAACTCCTGCATTTTACGACAAAGTTGGCCGTCAGGTGTTCACTACAACTTTCAGATTCATGACCAGGATCACACACTTCAAACTTCATGTTTTGATTGGTAAAACACTTCATGTTTTGATATTAAAAAGCACATTTCCGTCTCAAAAGGTTTCTCGAATAAATCTAATGTACAGAAAAGCACGAGACTATTCTAGGCATCTGACGACACTGCTCATTTTTCATATTGCGGATTAGTTCTTGTGAAGTGCTCTTCCTCACACGCTTGATAGTTTATCATAAAAATCATTCTACTCTCATGATGAAAAGAATCATATCTAAGTAAATATCTCTACTTCTACGATTTCTTGGAAGATTCCAGACAATTCGAACAACTATTTTCATTGTCATTCAAAATCTAACCCATTTACATATTTGGAGTAACGAAAATTTTATAATCAATGATGTGAATTTATATTTTTAATGTCCAATCTTGCTAGCTGCAAGAAAATGAGCGTATTGTTCTCGTCAGCTTAATGCTGTTTCTTACAACTAAATCCCAATAGACAAAGCTGATTAGTACACCTTTTCATTACCCATGATAAGTTCTGCGTTACTTAAAGCCTAAAAGAAATTTGCCCATTTAATGCACTTGTGGAGCACTTCGTTTTACTCACCTATCTTCATGAACACCTGTTCTAACGTCCTTGACCGCTGCATAACCACATGGAACTCTTGCATATTTTTGTAGACTCTTAAGTACATTTCGTCCTACTTCTAAGTAATATGGATCACCAGTTGCTCTATGTAAGAAATATGTTGATTCCAAAAATTCTGGACGAAGAGGATGTTGTCCCCAGTGCACCTATAATAATAGTAATAAAAGACAAATGATGTCTGTCGCGGACTCATGCTATTAGACAGCAAGTGTACAGCTCTATGTTGCTTTCGGACCATACGAGGCGTATGTCACAAGTAAGGGCCGGTTGAACATAAAAACGCAAACAGAGAAAAACACCTTCATTACTTCTCTTAACATTTTATATATACCAATTCCACTGTCTTTTAAGCACTTTGTGCACCGAGCTTTCTTATAATTGCACAAAAATCCACCCATGGAAATTCAGACATTTCAACACAGCTGATTTCAACTCTTCACAATCCTCAAACCGTTGAGAATCCAGCCACTTAATGAGATGAAGGAAGACGTGGAAGTCACTAGGAGCAAGGGTGATAAAAAAATTCCAAAAGGAAATAATTAATCCTGGGTACCAGTGTGTGTGTACGCGTTGTCGTGAAGGAATATTATTCCAGGTGTCAGCATCCCGAGTCAGCGGTTCTGAATGACGTCTCAGTTTTCTAATGTTCCACAGTACATTGCCGCAGTGATTGTTGTTCCAGACTTCATAAAATCCATAAAAAGTACGTCTTTTTGGTCCCAGAATACACAATACATGGTCAAGACTTCTCGTGCTGATCGAGTTTGCTTGAATTTTTGAATGACCTTCCGTAAGCTCACGACACGTTCTTACCTTCCTTTCATTTATTAACGTAACCCCCTAAACTTCACACAATTCCCAGTAAATTTTGATGATCTGTGTTGAGAAATCAAATCACGGACTGGACTTCACAACTGGGCATACTGTTTATTCTCATAGCCATCACCATCTACTGTCAAGGGAAAACAAACAAGACCGCTGACACATTGGCCGGTAGCTACCCAATGAACCAGCTGAAACTACTGCACATGTGCGATTCATTCCACCGTTGTTAGTAACTTTTCATAAGCGACCGGCCCTTTCTTTAGAAACAGGCATCGTAAACAAATCCCTAACGACCACATCCTAATACAGTGGAACCTCGATAACTTGAATTCCTTGATATCTCGAATTTTATTCATTCCCCTTCATCTTCCCTATTCCCGCCGTGTTGATGTACCTCTACAAGTTGAATATTTTGAAATAAAAATCTCAATAATTCGAATTTTTTATGTTTTCTGGACGTGCCGTGAACCTCTAGAACTCGAAAATCTCCTGCTCGACAACCTCTAAAAGTCGAAGTTACAGTATAAATACATCTATAAGTATAAGTTTTATTCAGATAAACCTTTGTAAGCCGAAAATTAGGGAGTTGAACGATCTGAGCCGAACGCGAGTGTCTGTTACGTCGTGATAAGCACGCAGTTGTGTGTTTCATATACGCTTCAGATTCGAGTTATCGAGGTTCCACTATATCACCAAGATCTACATTTTTACAAACTTGTTTCACTTCTCCAAAATAGCATGTAAACCATTTTAAGGCTGAAGAACAATTTCAAGTAGAAAAGAACATAAAAAGAAGAAAGAACATTTAAATGAATAACAATTCACGTAGTAACTACAAACATACTGTTACAAGGATCGTATTGCAATATTTCGGTACATAACAACGACCGTTAACAAGCGAGCAGTGAGAAAGGACGTGACAAGTAAGTGCCTATAGAACGAAGACTCGTAGTGAATAGAGCGATGGTATAGCCACCTACTGGACAAATCAGGATTCAATTTACTGACGCATCTTTAAGTATCGGAAGATGCGTGGCAAACAAATAAAGAGTGAGGATGTAGGGACCATTTATATATCGGGAAAGGGGACGGAGAAAGGAGATAGGTAAGAGGTTAAAAGTTCCTGAAGATTACTGCCTGCCTGACTATCTGTTCCAACACGTGATTTTATCATCGACAGTAAATTTAAGTCTCGACATATATAAATAAGAGTTACTTTTAATTGGGTGATACGAGTTTATTAGTGTACACTGATTTTCTCAAGAACAAACTTTAAATTACTTCACACGGCGGGTCTGATGTAATCATAGGTCTTACTTGGCGAAATTAAGATCTACAACTTTAAGGTTCGCTTCGAATAAATTCTCAAGGAACAATAAGATTCAGAAATGGAGACAATTAAAATATAATTTATCAGCTTATTTTCTAGCATCGTCCACGTTGTCCTCCCTGCTTAGTGCGGAACCAGTGCTAACACTTGGTAAAAATGGAAGGTTAAAGGTACTTTATTTTGCATCTTTTTCAAAGTTAATTTTGTTTGTTTTGTAAAAATAAAGTAACTTTAAAGTTGTATTGTACGGCCAACAGATAAACTTGCAGAAAGCAGTCGACATTGGCGGAGATAAGTTTTTAGTGCTCCACTCCCTTATTAACTGCTGGTTCTCTTTTGTATTGTTGCCAAATTTTCTGTGTGCATGACCTGCTCCACTTTAAAAGAAAACAAATACATGGATCAGGGAGGACAACTACACAGAAACACACATAGGTCCAGGGTTAGCATATGTCCCGGTTTCCGGGACTGTCACCGGTGTTAGATCCACTTTTCCGGTGTCCCGACAGGTTCCTTTGGGACAGTTAAATGTCCCGATTTAGAGGCATAAAACATTTGTTTCAACTTCATAAGTGTTTTGCAGTGAACTAGGTAATAAGTATCTACTATGTAATGTAATCTAATTTTTCAAGACTTCCATTGCTTTTACTCTTGGAGCAATGAAGCAGTGATTGGGAGAGAGGGTTATGTACCTTTGTAAACAAAATAATCTCTGAAAACGGCTCTAACTTCGAAGCAAGTGACTGATTATTTTGTAAAGAAGGACACTAGAAAAGAAACCATAGTTAACACCGCCGAATTAACAGTCTACTCACAGTCTCGTCTTTTGTAGTCGATTTGGAGAATACACCTTCTTATGGAATAGTTACCAATGCCAGTAACCACGAAGGAGAAAATAACCCATTGATTGTCCAATACCTCACCGAAACTGAAGGGATCACGAGCAGAGTAAGAGTAGATGCTTTGAAAAATGAAACCACTGAAACAGTGTAAAACATTAAATATTACTCTTTGTAACTGTGTAGCATTCTATGTAGATAACACCAATACCAATGTTGGAGGAGTGATGCGCAGTGAAACCAACATGTTCTATACACTGAAAGTGGAAATCGGAAAGGGCACAGAAGGTATTGGTTGCGTTGTATGCATATGACACACTATACCTACATCAAATGTGTTGTTCAACGATGTTGAAGGTATTGTTGTGAAGGGTTTCAATTATTTCACCATCTACACTATCAGGACGGATAAGCTGAAAAGGTTCGGTGATTTTGTCAACTTAATCCTTCAGTCACATTGGTAAGCAACGCGGATCTCTTGTGCCAGCAGTAAAGAGCATTTTGTAGATGTGGGAAGGCCTTAAATCCTAACTGCTTACAGAAGAAAAATCCCCAAAGATACTTTTCAATATTTATTCTGATCCAGTGAGTGAAACGTTTATTTGGTTACTTCACAACACTGGGAGTCTGTAGCAGACAAATAAATACAAGGTTCGAATACATCAGATTAAAGTAGAGTCGCGAATGAAACTTTGCGTTCTAGGTGAGCGAAAACATTTTGTGGAAACTGAAAATCAAAGCAAGAAATATTATCAAAATATGAAGTTAACAAATATATTCCTTTATGAAGTTAACAAATATATTCCTTAAATTCAACTTCGAAATATTTGTTTTACTGTCTTGAATGTTCTTCATTTATGGAACTTGTGGACAGTTTTAAGTGGATTACAGGTCCCAAATAGAACGAACATTGGCTTACTTAAAAACAAAAAAGTGGAACTGTCAGAAGGTGAAGTGTTTGATCAGTTTGTTGGTTTGAAAACACAAGTACAAACTTCGGTGTGCACGACTGGGAAAGCAGAAATGCTTAAAACAAATGGCTTAAGTTCTCTGAAACTGTGATTCATTAAGAATATCCATTCGTAGAAAAATTATGAAAATTTGTGACTCCACACAAAATAAATGTTGAACGCAACTTTCATGGCAGCACAGTGGACTGACCAAAGAAATCGTTTAACCGTAGACAGAAATGAAAGCGACAATACGACATGTTCTGAATTTTACACTTATGTTCAAAGTAATTCATCATTGTGTTGGTTTCAGTTAAGAAGTTTCTGGCAACCCTGCACACGTCGGTATTGGCAAGGGGCTGGGAATTTTCCCCCTTTCTGGCAGTCGAAACAGCTGTTAATTTCTTAACGTTTCTTTTTGGCAGAAAAGCCCCCTCCTGTTTCGTAAGACCGAACATTTTCATATGTTGCACTGTTTTCTCATATTGCTCACTCATCCTATCATGGTTCTCTTCTCTCTTTTGGGTGTGTTCTTGCACATTCATTTCTGTTATTATCATCAGAAAAAAAAATGTCAACACTATTAGCATTACAGCTACTTCCCTCTCCCAGCAATCATGGACGAAAGTACTCATACATCGTTTTCTTTCAACATGCACTACTCACTTCGTACAATATGAAACTGAATGAAAGGAATTCCGTAAAACACGAAGCGTGGTATACTGACATTTGGTAGCTCGATACTCGTCTATGCTTGAAGATTCGTCTATGTTTGAGTAATTTCACTTGTATCTAATAAAAGATTTTTTTTTTTATACTTTTCAGTGGGACGTGCACAGCTTTTAAGTTATTTTTCAAATAAATTTTAGTAACAATACAGCAAAGGAATAAATCGGACTGTAATAATTACCGCGGAATCTCGTTACTTCCAACCTGTTACAAGGTATTAAGTAATATTCTGTTAACACGCCTAAGTGTATACGTGGATGAAATAAGTGGAGATCACCAATGCGGATTTAGAAGAAATAGATCCACGTTGGACCAGATTTTCGCCTTGAGACAAATTTTGGAGAAGAAATGGGAATACAATGGGACGGTTCATCATCTATTCATTGATCTTAAGAAAGCATATGATTCTTTTAAAAGGGAAAAGTTATACAGTATCCTGATATGATTTGGATTCCGAAAAAAATGGTTCAACTAGTGAAGATGTGTCTCTCAGCGACCCCATAAGCAGAGTACGGATAGGTAATAATATGTCAGATAGTTTCAAGATTCGCAACGGATTGAAACAAGGCGATGCCTTGTATCCACTACTGTTTAACTTTGCGTTAGAATAGGCGATTTTAAAAATTAAAGGGAACAAAAAGGGACTATCATTGAATGGTTTGAATCGACTGTTCGTATACGCGGATGATGTAGATTTAACAGGGGACGATATAGATGCACTACAAAGAAACACCGATGTCTTAGTAGAAGCGTGCTATGGGATAGGTCTACAGGTAAACGTAGATAAAACAAAATACATGATAACAAGTAGAAACACAGGGAATGAAGGAAATAAAACCACAAGAATTAGGGATGCGGTCATAGACAAGGTAAACAAATTTAAATACTTGGGAGCATACGTAACAAGCAAAAATGGGGTCACGGAAGAAATAAAAAAAGTCGCTTAGTATCGGGGAACGCATGTTTCTATTCAGTCCAGAAACTTCTAACATCGCGATTAATATCAAGGAAACTGAAATTGAAAATATACAGAACGGTTATTCTGCCGGTAATACTTTATGGTTGCGAAAGTTGGAGTACGATACTAGCAGATGAACATAAATTACGTGTGTTTGAAAATAAGGTTTTGAGAAAGATATACGGGTCGAAACGCGACGAGATGACTGGAGAGTGGAGGAGACTGCATAATGAAGAACTCCACGGACTGTACGATTCACCAGATGTAAAAATAATGAAATCGCGACGACTAAGGTGGGCAGGCCACGTAGCTCGGATGGGGGAAAAACGAAGATTATATTCTATCCTGGTTGAAAGGCCGGGTGGAAGGAGACTATTGGGAAGAACCGCTGGGAGGACAATATTAGAAGAGATCTTCGAGAAGTAGGTGTTCGTGATGAAAACTGCTTGATATTGCCCAGGATAGAATCCAATGACGAACGTTTGTTACTGCGGCGATGAACTTGCGAGTTCCATAAGCCATAGAGTTAGTAAGTTAGTTATACAGCAAAGCTAGACCACTTTAACTGTTTCTTCTTTCGATATTAATTATTGCCTCTGTTATTTAATATGTCGGATACCTTCTTGCGCCATCTTTCAAGTGTAAATTTAGGGTAACCCTATTTTGTGCGGAAGGAACAGAGAAAATGTGTAATGTATACATGTTACCTAGTAAAATGCAAACAACTGAATTAAAGTGCCAAGTTTTAGAGATCTTTTGTTACACTTGAGTAAACTTTGCGTTTTCGGGCAAGTATAGTAATTAATGACTTCCGTCCCTCTAGATCCTGTTAGCTGTTAAGTTTCTAAAATCAACAAACATCCACACCCCATCCGGGATTCGAACTTAGAACTTCAGGGATGCTGACCTAACGCCTTAAACCATCGTAGCAGCCTAAAGTGTCTCTTGAAATAAATAAATTACCTGGAAATCTGTAGTGAAAGCCTCTGGTATAAAATTATGTCTCTGCATCACCTGATACAACATCTCATGGGTTTCCACAGCTGGTTTTATATCTCCTTTCAAAACCTAGAACACAACATTTACACTATTATACATACATCGACATGACTTTTGTTAGCAAATTGTGCTTACTCTACTACCTTTCGTAATTTGTTCTTACGTACTATACTTATTTATTTAAATTCACGAACTGGACAGCCTGTATGAGATCACTTACTCAAACTCTATTCTACATAATTCTTCTGCCTTTGTATCTTTTCTATTTTCTCAAAACTTTTCATCATTTATTACTACAGATACAACCAATTCCTGTGTATATCCAGAAACTGAAAGATCCGGGTGGGTCATTCCACGTCAAATCATCCAGCAAAATGTCGTTTTTTAACCCACTATCTACGATTTTCATGAAACTTCTATCACTTGTTAGTAGTACAAGGATCATAACCTGTGTGAAGTTTTTCCTCGTTAGACCAAATAGTTTTGGAGTTAGAGGTGATCAAAAATTTTGGGAAAATAACACATGTACACAGCTTCCGAGATTCTGCTTTGAGACTGCACTCTAAACTAAAAAAATTATAGCTCAAGATCTAACAAACATAGCTGCGCGAAAATTTTCGCAGAGAATCGCCAAGATTTGTAGATTTCAGAAACAATAACGAATTTTGTAACTTACACTTTTATGGAGCGAAAACAATGCATCACTAAACAAGAATTATCACGAAAGGTACAGGTGTTTTGATGGTAATTTTTGACTTCAGCTAAACGTAAAGCTCTGCTCTAAAGTTATGAAAGAAAAACAGTGGGTTTTTGGGTACATGTTGGTATTATTAATAAATGTTATAAATCTATTAATTGTTAAATTACAAATTGAATTTGCTTTAGCTGTTGTATTGGGGGTGAAGTATCCCAAAGATTGCGCCCAAACCAGGACAGGAGGGGCACAAGTACACAAATGCAACATAACCGGACACTTACTTCTTATAAATAAATATATTTAAATAAATAAATGCAGGGAGTCTCTGAACTCATGTATTTGTTTAGTTTGTAAAACAAGTTTTACATGTTCAACGCAAATTAATATAGCTGCTAACATAAATAATTTATGTGAGGTGCTCAGTAATACATTTGCACATATAGGCAATGCGGTTAACAGTGTTGCCACCTTAAGGGTATATCTGCATTAATTCAGACATCCTACGACACCTAGAAGTTTGGGAAATTTGGTACTTGGCACACTGTATTTCTTCACCTTACTGATCATGAAGACAAGTTATTACAAACAAAAATAAATTTCTTATTAATATGCAATGGATCACTACTGTAGTTATATAATTAATAATTCACAGCCATATTCAATCCACTACTGGAGGAGGCCTCTCCCGGAGGGAGGAGGTGGTCTACTGCTCCCACGCTGACCAGACGTGTTGGGAGAGGAGAGGAGAGCCGAAGCTCTCAACTGTGATCGCCAGTCTTTTATTCACAGCAGCTACCCAATTGCCCTCACGATGCAGGGTCAACACCAAAATTTTGAGCTCCCACCGGGAATCGAACCCGGGACCGCTCGCACTGAAGTCGAGTCGGTGTTTTTTTAACTGAGCTAATAAGTTCATGTACTGAACAGTACCTTCAGAAAGTTTCAAATCCTACGGCTTGTAGAATCAGTTTTAGTAAGAGGTAATTTTCTGATGAAGTTTGTACTGTGTTTCACACACTTTCAAATCTGCTGTCAAAAAAAGGTATGTGCGGCCACAGCTAGTTGTTGATGGCGTCCCCAAAATTGTAAGAATATGAGAGAAAAGAATCCAGCACACATCCTCTCGAGGTGAAGGCCAGTATAACGAAGTACTTGGACCAGGCGGGTGCATGAAGTTAACCTCAGCATTATCTTCTGACCTGTCAATGTTACGTATTACACCAATGAACCACATTTCGCCATAGACACATACAACATAGCAGCCGGTATACAGCTTAGACAGAATATTATCAGACTCACATCTGGTTTCAGTTTCAAAACTGAAAACTGAAGAATACTTTTCATCCTGACTTGTTTTCTTCAATCCAACTTCTTGTTTGGATAGTGGAAACACACCATGAAAACCTATTGTGCCAGGAATAGATTTTGCTTGCATAAATCGTGGCTTTAAGTGTGAACGAATGTGATCCACGTCCCTTTTTTCAACCTTATGGAAAATAATGCCACCAATGTGTGCACTGCAATAGGCAAACACTTCATCAACGGATGTAATTTGATCTTGTAAAGGTCGTTGAAGATACATATTATTCGATAAAGTTCTACAATATTCTGCAAGATTCCAAACTGTTCCAAAGCATTGCAAATTATTCCGAGATGTTTCCTTTTCTTCCGGAAGGATCTAGATTGTTCCGAAAAGATACATATTATTCTATAATGTTCTACAATATCTGCAACATTCAAAACTGTTCCAGATCATTCTAAAATATTCCGAAATGTTTCATATTCTTCCGAAAGGATCTAAAATATTCCACTAGAGCACAAAAATAAAGTACCAAACTTCCAAATAAGTACCAAATCTCCTATACGTCTAAAATAGTAGGTGTCGAAGGATGTCTGAATTAATGGAGATACACCCTTAAGGTGTTAACCATATTGCCTATATGTATTACTGAGCACCTCACATAAACTATTTTAGCAGCGATATTAATTTGCGTTGAACATGTAAAACTTGTTTTTCAAACTAAACAATAGTTGAGTTCAGAAACGTCCTGCATTTATTTATTTAAATATATTTATTTATAAGAAGTAAGTGTCCGGTTATGTTGCATTTGTGTACTTGTGCCCCTCCTGTCCAAGTTTGGGCGCAATCTTTGGGATACTTCACATCCAACATCACAGCTAAAGCAAATATATTACAATGTGTAATTTAACACTTATTAAATTTTTAACATTTATTAATAATACCAACACGTAGCCAAAACCCCCACTGTTTTTCTTTCATAACTCTTTAGAGCGGAGCTTTACGTTTAACTGAAGACAAAAATTACATCCAAAACACCTGTACCTTTCATGATAATTCTTGTTTAGTGATGCAGTATTTTCGCTCCATAAAAATGTAAGTTATAAAATTCGTTATTTTTTTTAAACAAAGACAGGAGTTGGTTATCTTGATGAAATATTTCTTTCTGAAATCTACAAACCTTGGTCATTCTCTGAGAAAATTTTCACGCAGCTATGTTTGTTAGATCTTGAGCTATATTTTTTTTTTAATTTAGAGTGCTGTCTCAAACCAGAATCTTGGAAGCTGTGTACATGTGTTATTTTCTCAAACTTCGATCGCCTCTAACTCCAAAACTATTAGGCCTAAGGAGGAAAAACTTCACACAGGTTATGATCCTTGTACTACTAACAAGCGACAGAAGTTTCATGAAAATCTGAGATGGTGGGTTAAATGACCTGGATGAACTGACATGGGCTGGGTTTGAGCTTTTGTCAGGGTAGCGACAAATTTTTCTGTGTAATTTTCATAACCAAACTTTAAGTTTGGCGAACCTGGTTATATGATTTTATGTCTATATGGCAAGTTATGAAGAAAATTAAAAACGATAGCTATTTTCCATATTTTCTGAGAACCATCTAACGAAGTTTACCCGAATTTACACAAAATACTAGGTTTAACCTTCCTAACGTGATTCTATCGAACTCTTACGACATGCATCAACAACAAATAAGAGAAGTCGAACGCGATAATATATTTATTCATGCCCACGACATATCTAATAAGCGTATGCAATTGAACGAATCTAATCTGGTGCATGCAATCAAAATCGATGTTACCTGATAATATATTTTGTGGGGAAAAGAGGAGAATTTATGATTGTATATACCTATTAATACTATTGCGCAACACACAAAATTTCCTGCTACAATGAGTTTCAACGAAATAGCCAGTTTCGTAAAATGAAGATTCACTACAAAGCGGCACCCTACAACTGAAATTCTTACATTTCAAATCATTATTGTTGTTATAGCAAGAAAACTCAATTTTCTGCAAAATATTAAGAGTTCATTATTATTATTATTATTATTATTATTGTAATATGACGAGAATTTACGTTTCGCGTTCTGGCGAGAATTAGTTTCTTATTGCAGACGTTGACACACTTAAAAAATTCAAAAGTCGAAATATAAACGTTTCCTTTTACAGCTAAATGAGACGAACACAAGAATTTTTTAATATAATTCCACGTCTTCATGTGCATGTGATTGATTGTACACAAAACTTGCTGGTACCGATTCCATGCAGTCCAAGTCCATAGATATGTTATCAGCTCTGAAATTACATACGACACTGCAAGAAAAAAAAAACAACTAGAAAGTTTCCTGGCCTTCAAGGCGTTGCACATCAAAATATATTGTTTTAAAGGTATAAGAAAAGGAAGCGTTGGAACTCGAGGGTCAAAATTTTTACCTTATACTTAGCCTCTCAAGCCTCATTTAGCCATCTAACTTGGAATCGACTTTTTATTTCGACACTAAGAATAACGCAAGTAAAATGAAGAAAACGGATTCTTGACAAGATCAATGGTTTCAGAATAGTTTAGAAATCATTGTACTAACATTTTCCTTTTTCTTTTCTTCTGTCTCAAACCTTAGCATTTACAATAACAAAGTGAAATATCGAATCTCCTCCTCGCAATATGAATACACTTTAGTAGGGTGCTTAAATTTGAGCTGAGCGGTTAGAAAACCATCTCTCTCGCTCTACTATGCTGAACTGAATTGGATGTTAGCTACCACACAATTACATATGTTTCTAGCTCATTTCTAAAAACTTTCCTGTGAATATCACTGATTCAGAAATCTGTTAACGACCAAACGAATCAACAGTTGCATGTCCCACAAAGTTAAGCGCAATGTAATATCACAATAGTTAAAGAACGTTACTCATAATTAATTGAAAAACACACCTGTAAACCTGGCCAAAATGCTAATAATGCATCCATGAAATTTCGTGAGTTAGTATGTGGACGATGCATATGTACGTCAAGCAGCATTGGACCTTGACTAACATATTTCATTACTGCTGTGTAATGCTGAAAAACAACAAAACAGAAAGTGTTATAACATCATCTTATAAGGCAGCAAAGTGGAAATGAATGCATTTCTATACTTACGAAAGCACTAGCACTAATTTTAGTAGTATTTTTCCTTCCTTATTCTTCTACCTTCCTATACCTCTTCATTTATTTACCATTGAGAGAGAAAGGAAAAGCGAAAGAAATTAACGATAAAAATTTACATTTATGAGCCATAGAGGACACGTTGGACTGATTACTACTTAAAATCTCAATAAAAAAAAATCTGCCACGTAATCCACCGACTACGAAGAAGTGCAAGTACTATTTCTGCAACAGTTTATCTGAATTTAGACGGAGTTAAGTATTCTTGTCAAATATCAATAAGATGCACCCTACAAATTTATAATGCAATTAATTGTAAACATTTTTTGCTCGACTATTTTATCACTGTGTGCTTCTATGACTTCCTTCGAACAAATATCAACTCTGAAGCATGGTGAATATATGACGACGATTTAATTTCAAAGCAAGGTGTAACTCATGATGCGAACCCAAACCACATAAACTTAATGTATACGCTCGAGTAACGCCCGCACTTGTCTAATGTCGATATTCTTATTTTGCATAAGGTCCGCATCTACCTTATACGGTAATCCTTGAGTTTATTGTTTTCTGTCTCTTCCAGTTATTCAGTGAACTTCGTGTATTCAGTGAACCAACTTTTTCGCTCTACTGAGAATGACTATAACTCGAAATATCAGTGACTTTTCTGTGTGTTAAGTGTGAATTTGCACTTGTGATTTCCGTAAAGGCCGCTTTAGACGACAACATTTATGCTACGATGAATCTTACGATTAGCAGTAGTGCCAGAGTGTGAAAGCAAGAATGCTACAATAGGGCAAGATGCTATGGTATAAATCCATAACATTTTTCTTTTTACCCTGGCACACTGTTTTCGCTAAGATTTGTCGCACGAGAAATTTTATCGTCTAAAGTGGCCTTTAGTATACATTCCTTTCCTGTCTATTCAAATTTCACCTAACGTAAATCAGTACTTCGGAGGTAAACTGCACTATGTCACTTTCTTGCCAAGCTCAACCTCAGTATACACTTTTGTACATATGAGCACGCTCTTCCTACAGGTATAGTATACATAATTTGTTTTGTAGAAGAATTGGCAATTAACAACACAACACTATGTAGCAAAAAATGTGAAAACGCGCTCAAATCAACATGTCTCGAATTGAACTCGAGTTCTGCGAAAAGTGTAGTTTATATCCAAAGTACAGATACATAGGGTGTTGCAAAATAACACCAACAAAAACACCTCACGAGGTTCCTAATATAAAAATAAAGAGAAAAAATCATAGACCATCGAGGATGCACACTTCGTTTCGGAGCTATAGGTCGGCGAACGCATGGGAAAATGAAATTTAGAGCTTCATATTTCCAATACCATTAACAATAGAACTGATGCGGTATGATACCCTCACAGACTTCAAACCTCTCATGGAAAACAGGTGATTCCCAGAAACTCTCTGAAGCAAAGGTGAGTCAAAATAAGCTACTTTCCACCAAGTAACAATAATTCGTTTGCGCCAGGTTTCTCAAACAGGTTTCCTTTGCGAGACGAATTTTTACAAAATGATGCGTGGTTGCGTAACAAAAGGAGTAAGAACTGCCTACATTTTAACTAGTGTTTGGTGTATTTATCAGTAGAAGAGACTATCACTGCCCGGTTAGATGGTGGTGATTACGACTATTATTACGGAAAGTAGTTCCATTCATACTTATATTGACCAATTATTTACTCTGGAGAATGTCTGGAAATACCCTACTTCCTTTAGGGAATCCATTGCACAATTCTGAAATATTCATTTCTCGATAGAACAGTTTGAAGTCTTTCAGGGCAGGGATTTATTTGTAGGGGGGAAAACCAGGGAATTTCCCCCTTCTAGGTTTTCCCTTCCTAGCCTCTAAGTATACCCTTGACTTCCCAGCCTGGGAAGATACTTTTCCCCAGCAGAGAACTTTGTAGGGGGCACGGGCTGTATAGACAGATAAGTTACAACAAAAAGAGAGGATATTTGTTTGATTTTTAAAGAAGACTGAAATAAAACCCGAAGTATGAGATTCATGTTACTTATGCAGTGTGCATGACGTTCAGTGGTCTCGAGAGTATGTATTTACAAAGGGCTATTCCGTTGACCATGATTTAATCTCTTCAGGTTTTCCTTTACTAGCATAGTGAACAGAACAGAAAATGAAATTACGAAGGATTTATGCATGTATTTACAAAGGGCCAGTCCGCTGACCATGATTT
>JAGDQP010005720.1:0-32620 GCA_022664845.1 Lepisma saccharinum | reverse complement strand
TTACTTACTAACATAGTGATCAGCAGATGAAATCACGATGGATTTATAAATGTATTACAAAGGGCCATTCCGCTGATCATAACTTCATCTCTTGAGGTTTTCCTTCACAAACATGGTGAACAGCAGATGAAATCACGATGGATTTATGCATGAATTTACAAAGGGCCATTCCGCTGACCATGATTTCATTTCTTCAGGTTTTCCTTTACTTACTAACATAGTGATCAGCAAATGAAATCACGATGGATTTATGCATGTATTTACAAAGACCATTCCGCTGATTATTCTTTCATCTCTTGACGTTTACCTTTATTAACATAGTGAACAGCAGATGAAATCATAATGGATTTATGGATGTTCCTAAAAAGAAAAATTCCTTCTGAAAATAAAGCCGAATATCTTAAAAATATAGAAGACTGTAACGTGCAAGGGGAAATATGTTCTTGCCAAATTGAACTACCAGAAACTGCATCAGAAAGTTTTCAAGATCTTGTACCATTCATTAGAAACTTTATGGAAGTGCTACCCTGCACTGGTTGAACACTCGAAATGCTTCTATGAATGTGCATGTAATATTCGAGAGGGTGTAAGATCTTCAGGGCTGCATGAAGAATTTACTAAATGGAAACTTGTTTATAAAATGGCCATGATGCGTTGCTCAGAGCATGTTCCTGCAAGAAAGAACAGCGTCTGTTGTAGAGGCATCAAGCAAAATTAAAACAAATTTTGCTGGAAGCGCTATAAAATGGATAGTATTTCCATGAGAGATGTCTGACGTCAATTTGAAGAAAATGGCAGGTTTTGTACTGTGCTAATACCTGTACTGTCCCATAGATTAATATATTCGTTTAACACAAGGTTGCAATTTTTCCAGGGTTTCGGGGTCATAACAGTGTAAGTGGATAAAAAGTGCTCATCATTCTGCGAATGACAAACCGACCAGGAAAAAGTGTTGTTTACTGTGAACCAGCCTCAAGTTGCTTCACTGTTCTAAAATAAGGTAAGGCAGAACCGCAGTGATGTAATGGAGGGTATACGCAGGTATATGGCGTATACCCACCTAAATTTTTAGGCATCACCGTATATTCACCTAAAATTTATAAAATACGCAGATATATGGGATAGTTAGCGAAATGTTCGTTACAACGAGCGAAGCCACCTAAAAATTTAGCATTACATCCCTGGTCGTAGAAGTACTGTATTAATTACTGGCAGATACGTGTTATTGAAAAATCTCTTTACCTTTCGGAATAGGTTACAAATACCCAGACAGAAAATGTACTCATTTTGTTAACATAGTGTGCGTGCTTTCATTTTGTCTTTTTTCTTTCTATCCTTAGTGCTTCACTATTCTAAAGTGAGGTAAAGTAAACTATTGATACTGTATTTATAGGGAGATACGTGTTATTACTAGTAACAAGTGTTACGTTGTTTACCTTTTTCTGTTCTAAAAAATGCATAAGGGATAGAAAATATACGCATTTCGTTGACATACCTCAACATAATGGTGCTTTTATCCGTCTTTGTGAATCTTCCCCCCACCCCTTACTAGAAAGTTCACAGATAAAACACTGTTTCAGGGTACCATGCCGCTCAGTTCTGCTGTTGGAAATATCAAGCTCTAAAGTTTATTTTCCCACGCTTTCGGCGCCCTATAGCACCGAAATGAAGCATTTGTGTACCCTCGATGATCAATACTTTCTTTTATATCAGGAATCTCTTAAGACGTTTATTGTCGGTGTTACTTTGCAACACCCTATAAATTCAAACTTTACGTTGGCGTGCGCCTCAGTTGGAGAACTTAGGGTGAGTTCGAAATCGATCGGGTATTGGATTTTTAATACAGCACAGAAGACTGTTGCAGCCAAGTAAGTATATTTCATTTTGCAATAAGGTCTTTCATGTGCAATAATGACGTTATTCAAGTTTTATTTTATTTATTTCCTAGATACAGATTTATTTTAAAGAATAACTACCTTATACAGCATTCATGATTTGATGTAAGCTTCAAGTCTCCGACATAAAATAATAATAATAAATATGCTGGTAATACGTTTCATGACTGAATCAATGAAATGAACAAGACCGTTTAATCCTTTCTCTAAAGTAAACTTAAAAGATTAATTCTGAAAAAATCGTTTCAATTTAGTATCTGATTGATATACAAGGTAATCAAAAAGTTTTTGCCGTTTTTGACGTCCCATTAATCATGCATTCACACAGAGGAAACGAAATGACGCACGTGCCTGCCAAGCGATCGGAAGTTAGTGTGACCATCGACCTTCAGTAATACAGGCACAGTGCTCACACACAGCAGTCATAGCTCGTCCAGTGTAAAAGAGAAATGTAAAAGCAGTTTGTTCGCGTGTTTGTTGTATGACTTTAAAGTGGACCTGTCAGCTGCCGCATCAAGTCGCCGCATGTGCCTGGCATTTGGTGAGAATGCTGTGAAGGAACGCACCGCCAGGCACTGGTTCCAGAAATTCCAACGGGAGATGTGAGCCTTGCTGATGAACCTCGAAGTGGACGACCACATGTGTTGGATGACGAGGCCCTGAAAGCAGCCATCGAGGAGGACAGTGGTTTAACGTGTAATTAACTTGCAGAAAGGTTCCATGTCTCCGCTTAAACAGTCAGATTGCACCTGCATTGGATAGGAAAGTCATACAGATTAAGCAAGTGGTTACCCCCACACATTGTCGGCAGCCAACAAGTAACAACGAGTGACAGCCTATTTGTCCTTGCTCACTGGTTACGAAAAGTGGGTCCTTTTTATCACTCCCAAGCGTACCAGACATTCGTTGTCGCCACGTGACCCTGTTCCTCACACATCAAGACCACCTCTGCACCCACGAAAGGTTATGTTCTCTGTATGGTGCACTTGTCGCCAAGTGGTGCATTACGAGCTCCTTCCACCTGATCAGACCATCACTGCTGACCTCTACTCACAGCAGTTGCAAAGGGTACACCGTGCATTGCGGCAGAAGGAGCCGGCATTGGTGAATCGCAAGGGTGTGCTGTTCCTCCAAGACAATGCCAAGCCACATGTGGCAAAGAGGACCCGGGAGACCCTTCAGCAACTTGGCTGGGAGACACTGTGTCATGTACCATATTCACCGTACCTTGCGCCAACATATTACCACTTGCTTAAATCCCTTGACAACCACCTCCATGGGAGACCTGCGGAACGCACTCACGGACTTCTTTGCCTCGAAGAGCGCCAACTTTTATCACCAGGGTATTGTGCAGTTGCAGGAACGTTGGCGAAAGGTGTTGGATGATGATGGAGCTTACTTCGAAACCTAAAGATACGTACTGTCCACTGTATTGCTCTTTGTTTATCACTACTCTAGAACGGCAACAACTTCTTTGGTTACCTTGTAAAACCAACTAATTACTTAACAAACAAACCTAATATATTTTAACTTCATAATTTTTTTAGAACATGTATATAGATTTCACTTTAAGTGTAATATTAAATAAAGGCATTTCCAGGATCAAATCTCCATCCTATATTTGTTTCTCAACACTATTCGCAATAGATTAGTTTCTTAATGGACATAATCATGTGTATTCAATGTTATTTCTTAGTTTCTGGAAGATAATAGCAACACTGGACAGTACAGACGATGGACAAACATTAGTCAATATTCTAGGAACGAAAAGGTCCCATTAAACCACGAAGAAATTTCCTTTGAAAAAATGTAAAAGCTGTTTCGGAGCTAGCAGCATCCGAAGTCGGCAAGGCATCGTCATAGATGACCTTAGATCTCCACAAATAATGAAGTAAGCCGTGTAGGTTTAGCAAATCGAAGTTAAAGTAACACCCAATGTATCTATTTCATCTGTTTATGATGACGAATGCAGTTTAGATGGGTTTATTTGTCAAGTTATGACGTCATTCATGACGGTGCCTTGCCCACTTAGGACGCCTCTAGCTCCGAAACTATGCTTTATTTTACATTTCTTCAAAGGAACTCAGTTCTTGGTTTGATAAGAACTTCACGTTTCTAGAATACTGACAATTAATTTTGGTCCACCCTGTATAATGAAATAATCAGCATTGTAAGGATCGAAAAAATATACGTGAAAAATAGTAAGAGATTTTCTTGTCTATTACATTGACATCGGTCTTGCAGGATTTAGAACTGAAAAGTGGTTTTAAATTATATGTAACTCAATTAATCATAGGAAAACATAAAATCAATTATTATTATCAACGTTTACTCAACAAAAGAAACGACAATTATAATACCAATTATTTCATAAAAATAAATTTTAGTTGTCAATACCTTGTTGAAACGTCCTAAATAGCGTTCATCTCCTAGCAAAATGTACGCCTTAAGACAATATTCATAGTAAGAATCAATTCCTGCACCAACTCCAGAATCTCTTCGAACCCAATCTCCATTATGAATATTTAGAACTGTTCCCATCAGATCAGAACTTCGATGTCTCATCTTCCATAAAACGTCCATAGCTTTATGTGCTTTTTCCTGAAACAGAAACAGCATCTAATTAAGCAAAACAGATCTGTCATTTTTAGGTTCCATTAAAATATTCAGCGCATTAGGCACCGTATATCCGTATTAAAAAATATCCAATTGTTTCTAGCAGTTTATTTTGACAAAGTTATCTGGAAATTTTTAAAAATACTGCCGTTCCTGTGAAAGAATTAACATATTTAAGTGCACATGTCAAGATTGTTGCAAAGGTACTCAGGCTCCGAAAATATGTTCATTAACGAACAATGTATTCCACTTACTCTGTGCAGATCTAGATACAGTTGAAAACATTATTACCACCTTATTTGCTTCTCCAAAATGATTATGAAAATCGTTTTCGTCGTATCTGCCTCGGAGAGGTTCAAAGTTTAAATTCCGAAGTTCATAATCTTTACTAAGATTTCTTTCATTCTTACCATGAAAACGTGACAACCGTATAGTATCAAAAATAATCGAGATTGCTCTTTTCTCTTACTCTTATCCATGCTAGAAGCAACGAAGCAAATTACAAACGGTTATAAACCACATATAAAAAAAACTTCTTAAAAATTCAAGTAAGTACATGAACTCTACCTTCTATCCTTTTATACTACAAGTCATGAAAACAGTGCTACATAAGAGATTGAACGTATAAATGAATTATCCACTGTACTTCAAACACGTGTTCCATATAGAAGCAGCTAGAAACGAATTTGCTCTAAATATCATGTAAAGATATTTAAATCAAATAAACTATTCTACTCTATAAAACAATATGCACACAACAGTCTCATGCTGCCTTGTTTTAAGTTGAATCGTATATTATAAGTTTCCATCACGCAAAAAAGTACGTACCTCAAACAGTGGTTCGCCACTAAGTCTGGAAAGTGCAGCCATTTCTAATATCATAGTTCCTGCACACGCTGTGCATGTCTCCCGTGACGACTCTAGCTTTGAACTCTTTAGACCATACCTGAGATTTATCTGGGAGAAAGAAGTACTAAAATTAAAAGCAATGAAGTAGAGACCAATAAATTAAACTGGACAACATGTTTTCATTCATATTTGAACCATACATACAATAATATGAAAATACACTATCGCATGTCATCCTGTGAACTACTAGATCACATTAAGAGAGAGAGAATTTACTTTGCATACTCGTTATGTTTTAGTGTTTAATTAAACCTATTTACCACTGTTTTTTTTACTTTATTAATTTTTAATGAAAATCATGAAAAAAATACATGTTGCAATATTTCTTCACCGATAAAAAAAGGGAAGTTATTTTCATTTCCTTTACGATAAAACGAAAATGTGAATTGTCCGTTCATTTAAAATCTGGTAAATTAACACTTCAGTTAAATTAACACTTAAAATTTATTTTTTCTTACAAGGGAGTACTTTTTATCCAAACAACTAGTGTGCAATGAAGTACTGTTGCAAGGAAAGAAAGAAACAACTACCTTTCGAAAGGTATTCGATAAGGCAGACTCGAGAAACATGAAATTAGTTTATTTACCTTATTTAATGAAGTAATTTGATTTCTTATTTATTGTACATTTACTTTCATTATATGGACTTAACATAGAGCTATGGTCTAAGCTGTCACAAGTCTGATATGCTATGGCAAGCACTCTTCCGGGGAAAAGGATGTGGAAGGCCTTATTCTAGGTACAATTCCACAATGTAGACCCGCACAACTTTGGAAATGGAATTTTCCATCCGCCTTCATTGCCATAATCAGACTAGACTATGTAACCTATCTCAAGCCAGAACACACAACTGATCAAGGACTTGGCATTTGCCCAAACCGTTAAATGACGGTGCAACTACTTAACAATATGCACCCTGCTACCCCATGATTCTTGGCATCAACGTGTTTTAAGACAAAAACTGTGTTAACTGAGAATGATTCTTACTGTTCCTGTAAGAAAGGCTGAATACTGCACGAACATTGCTTGCTGCATGAACTAGCAATCTTGTCAATGAAAACTGACTTTGTTTCACTTCTGGATTACTCACAAGTCATAAGTGATTTCAAATCCAGGAAAAGCAACGACGACATTTTTAAGGTGAGTTACATTATTAAATACCATGCTAGTAATTAATTAGATCAATTATTATATGTTCTCGATCTTGTATTATTATTATGCTGTGCTTATTGTACAGGGTAAGTCAAAATGATGTACCCGATTTCATAAATTTATTTTGTGAAATATAATGAACATATCTGAATGTAATACATGTGGTAAGAAGGGTAACTCTCAAAGTTTTTTTCAGTCACATCACAAGTGCTCTATGTGAGCACCTCGCGTAACACGACACACATCAAGCCGATAGTCTATCTCCTGCCAAACCTTGTGTAGTGTGTCACGGTCAATCTCTGCAATGGCTGCTGTGATGCGGGCGCGAAGGTCACCCAATGTTGTTGGAAGTGGTGGTACGTAAACACGATCCTTTATGAAACCCCACAAAAAGAAATCACACGGGGTCAGATCGTTGGAACGAGGTGGCCAACGAATGAGAACTCGATCCTCCTGAGATGTACGGCCTATCCAGCGCTGTGGCAATGCCTCATTGAGATGATCCCGAACGCTGCCATGGTAATGCGGAGGGGCACCATCCAATTGAAAAATGAAATCTGCACTATCCTCTTCGAGCTGTGGAAGGAGCCATTGTTGCAGCATATCAAGAAAAACATATCCTGTCACAGTAGGTTCAAGGAAGAAAAAGGGCCCATAAATCTTTTCAGGTTAAATGGCACAAAACACATTCACCTTGGGTGAATCGCGTTGGTGTTCCACAACTGCGTGGGGATTATCAGTTCCCCAGATCCTTACGTTGTGTCTATTCACATTCCCAGAAAGGTGAAACACCGCTTCATCACTGTAACGTAACCTTCGGCGAACCCATCCTCTTCCATTAACGTGAGAAAATCAGCACAGAAAGACGCTCGAGCAGCACAATCAGTGTCTCTTAAGGCTTGTAGCAGTTGCAAGCGATAGGATTTCATTTGTAAACGTTTCCGCAGAATTCGCCATACAGTTTTCTGTGGCATTTCAAGTTCCCTCGCTGCCCGGTAGGTAGACTTCTGTGGACTCCGCACAAAACTGGCGCGAACACGTTCCACTGTCTCTTCCTCAGCTGAAGGACGGCCAGTCGATTTTCGCTTACAGATGCAGCCCGTATCTCTGAATTTTTCATACCACGTACGAATGGTTTTTCCAGTAGGTGGGTCTCTGCCATACTTGGTACGGAAATGCCGTTGAACACTCATCACTGAGTTGTTTACATGGTAATCCAGCACACAGAACGAATTCTGCTCTCCAGTCAGCGCCATTTTCGTTAACTGCTTCCAGCGCCGCGTAGCGGTAGACAATGCAACCACGCGGGACATAAACTAAACTCAACTAAACTTTGAACTTTTGCCTTTCCTTACGCGTAGCTCACATTAACATATGTTCATTATATTTCACAAAATAAATTTATGAAATCGGGTCCATCATTTTGACTTGCCCTGTATTTTATTATAGTGTTGCCAAACTATACATGAAAATAAATTCGGGAATTCAAAATTTAGAAAAATGAAGCTAGGGGCCTAACATTCAATTCCCGCAAGGACCACGCGTAAAGTTGTGACACCACTGGTGATGACAAACTGTTACAGACTCTGGGAATTTTATAGACTCTTTGTTTTGAATCTCTCAATTGTCGAAAACTTAAATATCTATTTTGTGGCAATCACTTTTGTATTGTGGTGCACAGAGACGTGTTCAAAAATCTTTCTCTTAAATGTTTTAACATTTTGCATTTTATACACACAGCACATACGAAACAGTATTAAACGAAAATTTTAAATTAAAAACAAAAACACATTTTGGTAAAACGCTCAGGGTACGGAAGTAAACTTTATGAATATTTTCTAGACTGAGAGTAACAGTTAAATTGTTACATGACGCAAAATTAAAACTTAATAAACATGAAGATACAAAACTTCCAAAGCACATTTAAAAAAATGTGTGTAAAGCTTTCCTTTAGTTCAAGCTTTCTTCCTCCGCTAATCCAATGGATAATGCGTCACCTGATACCAGTAAAATCGAAGCAAATGAGAAAATATTACTACAATAAACGGTGCAACTGTTACTTGTTACTAAGATTGAAAACGGAAATCATACTCCACACATCATACTCTTATTTTTGAAGGTACCAAACCAGGTGAACTTTCGGAAGTATTTCTGCACTTTTTCTCCAAACATCAACATTTTTCCTACGTATTACAATTCAAAAACTTAAAGGAAAAAGTAAAACAACATACCCTTGCATGCGGAATGCCCGTAGAAGTATTAAATGCTGGCAAAAGTCTATAGCCTAGATCTTTAGCAAGAGTCAGTAGTTCTCCCGCATACCAGTCCAAAACTCCTGCCCTCTGTTGTAAGTACTGAGCCAAAATATGTCCAGACAGCAAACCACTGCAAATGATGAAAGTTTCATTATATTTAAAGCTTACTGAAGTACTCAAGTAACAACGATCACAAAACATAATTTTTTGAAAAGACTTGATTTAAAGTTGATACTGAATGATCCATCATATGATCACCACGTCACTTTCTAGAATTTTGTATATAAAAAAACTTTGAAGACGAAGTCATAGCACTTCGTTTCTACCAATCAAGTTTCATCAGGTGGTAAAAGAAGATAGAAATTTACATTAAAATTACCATAAGTAGGAATCAAAGGTTAAAAGTAAATTGAACCAGGACCGAAGCCCAAACAGGACGGCTTAGAAGTAAACAAACACTGCCACAAAGCCATCGCTCCATTTAGCTACACTAAAACTTCGCAAATCTTGTTTAATAACCTCACAAGATTCATGTTCACAAGCTCGTTTAGGTATTTCATTTTGTTTGTTTAATATGTGTTTTGCCACACGTATAAATTGTTCTTCAAAGGCCAGAATTTCTAAATTTATCTTGATCTCGTCTTTTAAAATGAATAACGGTTTCGCATTTAAAAACAAAACAAAATAAAAAGAACAAAACTGACTTAGGGCAAGTTAAAAAAAAATGAACAATCCATAAGATTTCATTCATCTTAGACTTCGCAGAAGTATTAAATGGATTGAATATTGTGAAAACGTGTTCTAAGTGAATTGTATTCTCTTTCTTTAATTTTACGCAAGATGGTGACATGTGCCATGATTAAATTGAACATTAAATACAAATCAGTTCATCTCTACCCTTCCTGTAACTCCTACCGACGATAGTTTTAATGTAAGCTTTTAACTGTAGTCTTTTACCACTTAATAAAACTTGATTGGACAAAGCAAAGTACTGTGATATATTTATACACCCTGATCTTTTGTTCAACATGTCCAACTAAGTTTGTTTATATCTATATTTTGTAACTAATTACCATTAAACACAAAAAGTCACAAGATATTTCAAGGTAGTTGACATAATTGTCGTTTTTTTTTTTCAGATAAAAAAGTAAACACAATAAAAAATGAAGACACCTCCAAAAAATGTATATCAAAACTTGGATTGAAAAGAAAAACCATCTTTCTTCGCTCGAATAATAAACTAAAAGATCAGTTTATAAATCCTATAAGTTTTTTAGGATTAAGAGAACACAACTGAATTTCGCTCCACTGAAGGTCTGCTGTAATAGTTAAGTAATTACAGTTACTTATTATATCAAAACATTTAATATGATTTAAAAATATATTGGCATTTACTAATTGAAACTGACTTTAGCAGGTATTCGTAAATTAATAGAGACAGTTGATGATACATGGTATTACGCTACTTCTTTTTTACATTTACATTACAGTGCTACAAATATATGGCAACAAAAACATATTTTTTAAAACTGAATTTACAGGTCTTTACCAGACTTAGGCTATATGACTCAGCGGCCCTGACCTTGATGAGTTACTATCCCGGAATTTGTCTGTGTGTTTTGGGGGGAATCTAAAGAAACCCTAAGTCAGGACGGTTGGCTCTGGGATTTGGACCCCGGATATAAACAGGGATTTTATCAGGGCGTTTACACAATTCACAGAAGCCAAATTCATGAATTTTTCATGCAACAAAAAGATGAAGAATTGTTGGGAATCCGGGATTGCCACTCCCGAATTCAAAAGATATTAGTCTCCTCGGTAACTATATTTCTTAACACATCCTGCTGTTACACTAAAAGTTCATATCAAACATGCTTCAAATGTGTGAGAAAACTTTTCTGTACATTTGGGAAAATGGCAAATGTACCATTCAAATTAGTTACAAATTACAAGGTTTATCTGACGGAATTCATGATCTGAAACCAAATTTCATGACTTTTGCATGACTTTATTCTATATTATAAAGAATTACAATACTATATGCCCATCTCTTTGTGATTCTTCAAAATTTTCCACTTCTTGTTTTCTAGAAATCGATTTATAAGCGGGCACCGATAGTGCAAAATGTGTCACACGAAAAGCGGATGGGGGTTCGTCGTGCTTTCGGCGTCACGGGAATCCCCTAGTTTCATCTTCACAATAGAACATGAATGGTCAGATAGTATTTTAAGTAAGAATACGGTTTTAAATACACAAAATTTAATAAAAACCCATTTTGCCCAATAAAACCCGTTTTCTCATATCCACGTCTTTTTTTTTAAGTTCTACGATTTCCATAACACTGATAATAAAACGAAGGTATCACAGAGTCATGTGTTAAAATAACTGTTAAGAGAAGGAATTTAAGGAAGCTGAAGTCCACATCAAAAACACGCAGCATGTTTGCAAAAGCACTGTTAGAAAATGAGACTGATAAGGGTTTGTGTTGAAAAGTGAGCTAAGTACAAAGACAGGAAAGTAAATCAGAGAAAACGGGAAGTAATTATACAGAAAAGATATTGAAAAACAACGGAATCAATGCTTTGAAGATAATAGGCTAGATGCAGAAGAAGGAAAGCGGGTCTTGGAAGAAGAAATAAAAATACTGCAGTCTCAGACCGGGTTTCAGTTTTGCTCTCAAAACAGAAATGGCATGTGGATGTCTTTGTGGTAGAGGACAGAGTATGTTATTAGATGTTTATGTAAACAGAAGCTAAAAGTATACGTCATTTTACTTGTCTCCAACTTTTATTTGCTCCGAAACCTTTTCCTTTTAGAATGGAGTCCGCAAGTTAGTAGTATGTTTTAATCATACCAAAAGTGGGGTTATCGGCAGTTTGCAAGATAAGCGCTTTGATTGTATCATAATCTTTCCACGTGAAGTAACTGTGCTTAATATATTGCTTCAATTCATGCAAATTCTGAATCATTCTTCTTCAACAATTTTCTCACTGAGATTACTTGTAGGCCAGACAAAAGTACAAGCATGGCGGCGAACGGCGGGGGGGGGGGGCATGTCCCCCCAATCTTATGCGCGGTGGGGATCGTCCCTTCCAAAGTAGAGTAAACTTATTCACATGCTGAATGAAGGGAAGAGAAAGAAACATCTGACATATTTTTTTTAAATTTCACACATGTCATTTTCTTATTATTTTTATTTTACATTTGTGAAATTAGGTGGTAGAGTAGAAAAGACGTAAAGTAAGGAATGTCCGTGAAGCAAGAAGTTCATGATATGGATACATGTTTCAATTTAACAACAACAATAATCCCGGAACGCCGAGGGTAAATAATACACACTGACGTGAACAGAGCTAAAGTAACACACTTTGATTGGAGGAGATAATTAGAGACACACAGTGTCACTGTCTGTTATCTTCCACCACGTACCGATATTTATACACAAACTTTACAACAAAAGTTCGGTTTCTTTTTGTACAGTCCGTGTATGTAGGTTAACTAGAATGGTTGAACAATCTAGATAGAATAAGATGCCTAATCAGGAACTTGCTGGTAGATTTATTAATGAAATTATAGAGCAATTGCAGCACAGTTGTTTGTCCAATGCCTCCTAACATCCTGTCTGTATCAGTCTATAGCCCTATAAATAAAGGATTATCGAAGTAACTACATATTTCGGAAAATAGGGCAAGCACGAAGAAAATGCTTCTGCTTTGGGTTCAGAGACCTTGATTTAGGAGGCAGTTTTGTCTCTTGTTAAGGCTGCAACTTTGCTTTACGGTATGACTGTAACAAATACTACTAAACAACTCTATAGAGAGAAACACTTCAAATTTGGGATAAGATGCTTTGATTTGTGAAGACGCTTCCCATATAGAATGCCAGCTTGTAACAAGGTTGTCAGTCACTTGTTTTGAGCTTGTTGAAACTTGATATTGTGTTGGTCTTGATAACCAAGCATGAAACAAGGTTCCTGGAACAAGAAGATATGCGACAAAGCTTGTGAAATTTGACATCTAATTGAATATTATTTCGTTACACTGCCGTCTCGTCTTAGTGCGCTGAAGACCCATCACGTGCCACGTGTGTTTCGTCGTAAGCTAATCTCCGGCAGCAACCACAGTTTAACTAGAGAATCTGATGAACTAACTATAAATAGCACTTCAAAAGCGAAGTAGGTGAGTGGTTCCGTGGTCTCATGACTACAGCATCGGATCAGTGTTCCAAAGGACCTCTGTTGGATTCCCTTTAGATGTACATTAGTTTCCGTTTTCTCTGTTCTGTCAAAGGTATTTCAACCCTGATTCTTGTAAACTAGACTGCTGAATTTAACCTTATTTAAACCTATTTGGTTTGATTTGCTACGCTTGCATTAAGTTCTAACACTTGTCAAAGGCAGCATGATTTACTTTTGAGTCAGGCCAAAATTGCTATGCGGGTTTTCATCTGGCGAGGTTTGTCTTACGGTATTTTTGCATTGTATACGGTCAGTTCGTAATGCACACTACAGCCTATCAAAGCATTAAAAAAAAAAAAACGATACCAGATTTTGGTAAAAATACCATGATTTACTTTGTCGCTTTTCATATGGTTAGGTCACAATGTTTACACATATAATCTAAGCTCTAATCTGAGGAATGTTTCTCTTTTATCTGCATTTGTCTCGCCGCCAACATGTCATACAGGCTGAGAACATGTTGTTAAAAAATACCATAAAGGAAGCTTGTAGTCTTACGATATAATAACGGTCTCATAAATCAAGATCTCTGAGCCGAAATTCCACGCATTTTCTTCGAACTCTCCCTATTTCCCGAGATATATAGTGATTTTTGATGATCCTGTATTTACAGGGGTATTGACTTCTACAGGAAGTGTGTTAGGAGGCGTTGGACAAACCAGTGCGTTGCAATTGCTCTACAATTTCATTAATAAGACTTGTAAAAAGCCTGTCAGAAAAAAACAGAACTTCTGTTGTAAAATTTGTTTATAATAAATACTCTTATGGCACTAAACATCTTTGCCAATCAAAGTGTTATTTCGTCGGTGGGGTTGCCTAGCGGTGTCCTTAGTCATGAACTGACCGTTTTTAAACCTAGTAATAATCACAATAACGCAGCTGAGAGAACGTTCAGTGCAGATGTGGTGAGTGCCCGTGGCGTTTGTTAGTTACCCGATCATAAAGGAACTGGAAGAGCAGCAAGTGTGTGTGAAATTTTGTGTCAAACTGCACAACAATTTAGCAAAGATCTTCGCAATGTTGCATGAAGCTTATGGCGAGAAATGGTTAAGTCGAACATAATGTTACTAATGGTACAGACGTTTCAAATTGAATCTCCATCAAGGATGCTGCAAAATCAGGACGGCCAGCCACATCTACATACAACGATCACGTGGAAATGATGCGGGAAGTCATCCGTGCAGACCGTCGCATTACCGTAGGTGAAGCTACTGCTGAAGATAATTAGTACAGCCTCGGATCACACGATTTTGATAGAATAACTGAAGATGCGACGTGTTGCTACCAAGTTTGTTTGTGCAACGTCTGATGACAGCCGAATAAAAAGAAGGATTATTTCGTCGAGCGAATTCCTGAAGCTGGTGATAACTTGTGATGAAAGGTGGGTACGATGTGGAAACGAGGGTCCAATTATCACAAACGGTCGAACAAACCTCACCACAGCCCAGAAAAGCACAAATGAGAAAATACCATGATAAAATTACGTTAAGTGTCTTCTTTGACTTCCAGGGTCCAATCCACTCGGAGATTGTGCTACGTGGTTCTACAGTAATTGCAGCCTTCTACGTTAACGTCATGCAACGGCTACGAGGTCAGAGATGTGACAGAACAAATCCTGAATGGTCCATCACGATAATGTAAGTTTCCTTTTATCATTCGTTGTTCGGGAATTTTCGGTAAAGCATCTGTTGGCGCATAGCCGGGCTATTCCAATGACTTGGCACAAACCGACTTCTTTTCCATCTCTAAGTTGAAATCATCCCTCAAAGATCGAAGATTTAAAACCATAGAGGAAACCCAAGAGAAATGTCTAGGGAACCCCCAGGCTACTGCAAAACTGGAGTTCCAGCAGGCATTCCAGGACTGGAAGAAACGCTGAGAACGATGTGTGCACAGTGGAGAGAAGTAAAGTGAAGGAGATAGGTTCGACTACGGATTGACTATTAATATATTCTCAATTTTTATATTTGCTTTCTTTTTGAACAACCCTTGTCTCTGCAAAGCACGCAAATATAAATACCTGCTTTGTATCTTGGATTACTAATTTGAACGCGTTTAGATTTGCAAGAGCGTAGTAGTTATATTGAGTTTATGTTTGTAATGCGCTACTCAAACAAAGCTTCATATAACTCTGTATTATTTTGACTTTAGCCAAAAGTTAATTTTGGTGCCCTATGGCTAGCAGGGAAAACCGCTGCACTTTTCGAGATGAAATATTATTATTTTGAATTTTCTTTAAATTTGAAGTATTTTAAATTGTTCATTGAATGTAACTGGTCGTGTAGCAGTTCCAACAATAAAAGTGCGTTATATTTTCTACTGCTTACATGCACCCGGGACAGGTATAAAATTAAACACTTCTCTCCACATCCGTCCCCAACTCCCGAAAAAAAATAACAAATCGCCGCCCCTGACTACAATATAAGAATATTTTTGTCTGCATGAACGGGTATACTTTAGTTTAACCCATTGTTCAAAAACCTGTTGATTTCATCTAATTTTCTTTTTTGTTTGTTAACATGATGATTATTTCAGTCAGTTCCTGCATCATTGATCAATGATTCGTTCACTGAAGTCTAATTCTGAATTATGTGTGAGCTTGTCAACTATATTTGAAAAAGAACTGAGTATGCAAACCACTGTTTCATGTTTGTTATCTGGTTCCTCCAGGTAACCTGAGATAGAATTACAGCTTGAATTTTTAGAAATAGCTATTGTGAGACTTCCAGTGAATGTGTTCTATATCTTCTGACTGCATATGTTCTTCCTCATCATCAGTAGAATATGGAAAGTATGACTCATTCACCTCTTCATTTTGTAGGCGTGTACCTTGATCTGCGGATAAAGGATCACAATTATATAACTTGAATCTTTGCTTTTTGACTTTACACTTGTTTACTTCTAAACCAACTTTGCCTTGGTGATTCAGTTTTTTGACAAATTTTATTTTTAAGATTTGATTCACAGGTTAGGTTAACGTTCGATCAGTTTCTCTTGATGATTTGGTTAATTTGAATGCTGTTTCCGGAGCAACTTCTTTTTGTATTGTAGCAGTTGTTGCTGCTTGTGCATATGAGTTAAATTCTGGTACCTTCTACTTGTTTGAGGTTTAACTTGTAGTTTGTTACTGCATCCTTGTACGGAATATTTTCTTGTTTTACGATTTCATTAATTTCTTTCTGAATTAACAGTTCTGGGCATTTGGGGTTACCTGCTATATGATCCTGGACTTTACAGTTGATGCATTTCTTCTTATTTGTACAATGTTGAGTGTGATAAGAAGTTGCACAAAATTTGCACTTCCTCTGCCACGACAGATGGCAAAACCATGTCGAAAACAAAGATCACATTGTCTAAACATCCGGATTTTTGCCTAAAACTGAAATAGTTCTCTGTAAACAGAAATATACTGTGGCAATGTTTGAGATTCAAGTGTGAATTCTATCAACTTTCTATTATAAATTTTCAATTCTCCAGTTACCCCTTGCACCTTTTTCTTTAATCTATTGGCACGGACAATAGGATTCATTATTTTCAATTATTTCTTCAAATGTGATATTTATCGGAACGCCGTAAATTACAGCTTTGAGTTTTATCCTTTAGTTGAAGTCTCTTGTGAAGATCTGTATATCCAATTAATTAATCAGCAAGTTAACATGTTTCAAATATTAGCTTACCTTGTTCTCTACAGAATGGTTCGAATTTGTGACATTTATATAGCTCCTTTTATTAGTTCCTATGATGAATGCATTGTGTTCAACTCTCTTAGATTTTTGTTGTTGCTACTATCAACAGAAATCCATGGTCCTCGATGACCTAACCAATAGATGGTGGGGGCCACTTCTTCCGTATTTTTTGTTTTGTTTCGTGTGATGGTTAATGTTTTCATTTTACAACATATCTTTTTGGATTTTTCTCTTGTTAACGATTTGTGTTGTTGTGATGTTTACACTCTGACTGTGTATTTTCTGAATCTCCTGCTTCCTAATTAGTTTGTTTTTGCTGTTATTTCTTCAGCAGCACCTTCTTCATTTATGTTTTCCTGGGGTATATGAGCAGTACCTTCTTGATTTTTTGTCTTTCTATTGGATTTACTTTCTGAGGAGTGTATATTCCTAGAACCCATGATTCTGGTTCTACGCCGTAGGCTGATATTCTCGAACTATACTTAGAAATCTTCTTACACACTATTAACACTACACTGTAATTATACTGTTACACTATTTTAAGGGTTACATTGTGTTGCTTTATGAAACTCAAATTCGTTTCAACGTTCACTCATACACCACTTGCTATCGCAACCACCACCAATGCGACAATATGCTTGTTCCAATCTATCCAACTAGTGATATGAATAAACAAAATTAACTAAAGAAGAAAGAAAAAAATATCATACTTACAAGACAGCATAAAAAATAAATTGTGGAATACCAAAATTTCACCTATCCCCAATAATTGGGTAAATTAAGCTTATACAATGGCACTGGAATATACTGTACAAACAACTGCTAGTCACTTAAAAACAACTTCTGTTTTAATTTATTAATATATTATTAACCTTCTGATTTCGACGAAGTCTAAAACTATCGTCGTCAGAAAGATAAGCGAGATTAGAAACATGTGAAAGGAGGCAGTGCTATCCAAATCACTGTACTTACGGGTAGTGGCTTCAATTTTCTTAATAATAAAAGCACTAACTTATATTGTTTACGTAATAGCTACGTAACAATTCAGAATGAGAACATAGAGAAAGTAAACAAATTTAAATACTTGGGAGCATACTTAACAAGCAAAAACGAGGTAATGGAAGAAATAAAATGTTGATTAGTATCGGGCAAAGCATGTTTCTACTTAGTCCAGAAACTCCTAATCTCGCGATTAATATCAAGGAAGTTGAAATTGAAAATATACAGAAAGGTTATTCTGCCGGTAATACTTTACGGAGTACGATCCCAGAATGTTCTTCAGAAAGTTGGAGTACGATCCTAGCAGATAAACATAAATTACGAGTGTTTGAAAGATATACGGACTGAAACGGGGCGAGATGACTGGGGAATGGAGGAGACTGCATAATGAAGAACTTCACGGACTTACGATTTACCCGATGTAGTAAGAATAATGAAATCGCGACGTCTAAGGTGGACAGGACATGTAGCTCGGATGGGGGAGAAACGAAGACTATATTCCATCGTGGCTGGTAAACCGGAGGGAAAGAGACCTTTGGGAAGACCGAGATAACGTTGGGAGGATAATATTAGAAGAGAGATGTCATGTGATGAAAACTGGCTTGATGTTACTCAGGATAGAATCCTATCGAGAACGTTTGTTACTGTGGCGATGAACTTTCGAGTTCCGTAAGCCACAGAGTAAGTATATTATATTCGATGTTTTCACCACTTTCTGGAGACACCCATGAGAAAAGCGAATGCGTAAAAGAAATCAGAAATAGAAAAGAACAGAAAATAGTTCTAGAAGAGCACGAGTACAAAAGTATGGGCATAGTATGAGAATAACTCAGTTATATTCACGCCTCTATACTCTTGATTTTGTCAATATTTCTTAATTCTTTCTTCTCTATTCTGATTCCTATTTCGTATTCGCTGCTAGTAAGATGTCCCTAGTAAGAGATGAAACATCGAATGCAATACAGAGCTTTTAAGAATATTCCAGACAATGACATGTAGTCATAGTAATTAAGATATTAGAAACATTTTCATTGTTAGAAAGTTGCGAATTTCAGCGGTGTTCCAGGACGCAGCTACAATGAAACATATCAAAATAATTATTCTGTCATATCATTTACTCACCCAAGCATTCTAATATTTGTCTCGAACACTGACACCACTATATCGTTGTCAAATGAAACGTCTCTAATTACTAATTTTACTGCATGTTCAAATTCTTCTAGATCTCCAAGGACCTAAAACAATAAAAAAATTTTGAAGCTCTTTCCGATACTAAATCAAACATAATACTAGAAAAAAATATGTATAAAAGTACATAGTGAAGTTCACATACACATAGGAAAGTATATAGTGAAGTTCATGTACAGAGTTTACATAAAAGAATATGAGGGTTTTAAAGTTTTTTACTATCTTTGTACTTTGACTTACAATAACGAATCACACATAAAATGAAAGAGTAACACTACAGTTTTTGTCACAAGGCACACATCCAACCGATGGGCGAGTTCTTCCCATGTCTGGAGTAATGGAAGTGACAGCTGCTTCAATTATGCGCCGCAAATCGGGTAAGTTAGTAGGTAGCGAAGCACATACCCATGATTCTTCACCCCCCCAAAAAAAAATCATTTGGATCTACGGAAAGCACGGTGAACTGTTACTACAGATTCATACTTAGCAAATTGCAAAAAAGACTTTCCGTTCGAGCGTCGCCATCTTCGGCACTGGCGGTGTCAAGAGGAAAGATAGTGAAACAATCTACGTGCATACACACAACTAAAACTGTCATCTTTGCTCTTTCATACTGGCCATGAATGAACAGTGTACACCATATCTAAGAGACATAACATACTGAAATGTCGATATTCTTTTACGTACGCCCTGTATAATTTAATCAAAAAAGCAATAGATTACTTCTTTAAGTACATTCATTTTTAAAAAGCTATGCCATTCACGAAAAGGTCAGCAAAACCTTTTTGTCTCAACTGATATCCTTCTGACTGAATAAACAAATAAATAAATATTTTATTATTTTTAGAATTATACGTGAATGCAGAAACGGGAATATACGTTACTAATATGCCAAAATGTAAACATGAGATAAACAGTTTAAAAATGGTTTTTAAAAATTAAAATACAAGTTTTGCTAATTGTAATTAAAAGTAAACGAAATGTATACATTAATCTACTTACCACTAAAGTATCTAATGTATCCACTAGCGTCAGTGAAAAGCTGTAAGAAATGTGAAGCAGTTAGGTAAATGTAGTATATAGTATTTCCGAAATTATATGTTAAGATATTTCATGTAAGTTTTACAACAAATAAAACGTAGAGCCTATAAGACAATTACATACAGTAAATCATGTTACGAATAAATAAGAATCAATGTTACGAATAAATATTTCAGTAAGACAATAAGAATCATCAAGCTTAAAATGTAGCACGAAATAACAAGTATAAAACTGAAACTCAAGATCCATTACACAGTTATCTTTATATACACATTATAAAGCGTTTCTTAATTCCTGTAAATAAAAAATTCAAAGTCACGATTGATCAGGTGATCAACCATGTAAATGCTGGTCAATTTTGCAAACGATATCCATTCTCAAACAAAACGACTCAATGTTTGATCACCCAACAACTAAACAGTAAACGTCAGCACGCAAATTTCAATTCTTAGACCACGATTGGTGTTTCCGTAATCGATATTCTTTCTTTTGACTTAATATTCTACTGATTTATTGATGCTATACGCAATACACCATTACGAAAAGCGGGGAGGGAATCTTCTTAATTTAATGAAAAACTAGTCCTTTCACTATAGTGGAAATTCCATCGCAGAAAAGTTACTGCATTAGAAACCTCTACCACCCAAGGCAATGTAACAATATGCTACTTACTTCCCCAACGTGTCATCAATATCTCCTCTGCTAGGTGCCGTTCCACGCCACCTTCCACAACAGCTTAGAGGCATTAGTTCATCAGCTGGATAAGCATTGTCCTGTGGAAAACAAGCACATATTACAATATATATTTAAAAGATCATCTTATAATATAAACTATCGTATTAATAAAACTTGGAGGAGACTAAGATACGATCGTCAGGAATACAAGAGAAATGTACAAAATTAGTTAGTTCTCCAGCAATTTAAATTACAATGACAGCGTGAATCTATACAATTCACGAGAGCAACATCATGGGTAGCCTTGCATAACTTATTAACAAAAGCCAACCAGATTAGTGTGTAGTACAAATTGAAAAAAGCTTTTCGAAAACACAATGTCTTCTTCCTTAGTTGGACGGGTAAATAAAGATAAAAAAAGGAAGGATGAATAAGCGATTTCTGAACGGTTCGAGAATGAAAACATATCGTTGTCGTCACTCGTGTTCCACGCAAAGCGGCAGCACTTTGAAAGCAAGTTAAGCCATTTGTACCGATCCTGCGCGCTCGTTTTCGTTTCTTCCTAGCGTAATGTTCTTCTTCAATACTGTCAAGAAGACGATGACTACTTCTTCCTCTTCTCCCTTCAGCCATACCTTCTACTATATCCTTAATATATAAAATAAACTGCTTTATCACTGCGTTTAATATATAAACTGCGTTATCCTGCGTTCAATTACATAATTTCGGGTCGTTTTCACTTACTCTTTTTCTCAGAGAGAGAATATAAAATAATGAAATGTAGCCTTAAGATGTTGAAAGTCTCCCAGTGTATTATTATTATTAATAATAAATAGTCGTTTTTGTAAGAATAATTGAAATAGTTTTGCAGTTCAAGTTGTTCGTTCATTAGCCTAATTTATTGCTATAGTAATAAAAAACAGTATGTTATATACAATCAGTCAATATCTTTCAAGTATAATGTTCATTCAGGAGTACCGCAGGGCTCTAATCTAGGACCTTTATTTTTTTATTATGTACATAAATGATCTACCAAACAAAATTCAATATTCTAAGTGTCTAATGCACGCAGATGATGTTAAATTATATAAGGAAATTAGAAATTCACAAGATGCTTTATAACTGCAAATAGACGTAAATAAACTACATGAATGAGGCATGAGTAATAACCTGAATATTAATATTAAAAATGCTCTGCCATGATTTTCTCTAGGACTAAATTCACATAATACTATACGTATTCTATAAATAATGAAAAACTTGGACAGGTGTGCTCTATTAAGGATCTTGGTGTTAGTACTGACTCTAATATGTCATTTGAAAAGCATACTTCACACACAGTCATACAAAAAATAGGATTTATAATCAGAAATGATAAATGTTTTAATAATATATATAGTATTAACGTATTATACAAATATTAGTATGGTAAGAAGTAAACTGGAATATGCATCAGTCATTTGGTCACCTAGATATCGATCACAACAAAAGAGAATAGAACAAATTCAGAAAAGGTTTTCGCGATTTCTATGATAAAAAAACAACATGTATCGGTTTATAGATCAAAAATACCTTATAAACAATTGTTAAATGAATTTAATTACGTTACTTTAAAAAACAGACGGGAAATATCCGATCGGATATTCCTATACAAAACTATAAATGGTATTCTTGATAACGCCACATTCCTATGTAGAATAAACTTTAATATCAGAAAATGTAATCTTCGTTCCATAGTTTCATGTGTAATTCCAAGAACAGAAAAATACAAATCTTCACCACTCCTCAGAGTCTGCTTAATGTACAATAATTTATTAAACACATGTCGAGATCTAGATTTCAGTTTAACGTTTTCAATATACACAAAATTATTGAAAGAACTATTGGCTCATGACATATAGAATAACGAAGTTAATTTTAAGCACGTCATTGTTTTATATACTAACACATTATTTGTAGATACTTTTGAATCATAGTGAATTTTGTTTGCTGTTGTCATTTCATTTTTTTCTTTTCTTTTTTCTTTATTCTTTAGTCTTACCTTAATCTAAGTTTTGTTACAGAAAGAGTAAAGTGGAAGCCGGGGCCAAAATGGGAGACCATCTGGAAGTCCGAAGATTTGTCATCGTTGGAATGGCCGGATGCCTTTCCTCAAATACAAGCAACCAAAATTTTGAATTCTGCTTTGTGTGGTTTTTTTTTCCACTCGTACATTTATTTGTAGCTGCTTATGAATCATACTTAATTTTTTTCTTGATGTAGTTCTTACTTTATAGTTTGTCTCTTGTTTTTTTTCTTTTCTTTGTACCATTATATAAAATTTGTTATGGAAAGAATGAGGTGGCATCGAGGACATCAATGGCAGATCTTCTGGAATTCCGAAGATCTGTCATTTTTGAACAGCCGGATGTCTTACCTCAAATATAACCAGTTGTAAATTTGAATTCCTTTTTCTATCTTTTAATCTATTTTGTATTACAGTATCTTGTAATAATAAACTGTATATGCCTTCTTTAACTGAAGATGTACATCTCTGTTTATTGACATTACATAAATTAATATCATATTTCTTACATGACTAAAGATAGTGATGGAAGATGATGTTATTTCTTTAAGTGACACAAAATACTTTTCAGCAACTCTTTTGAGGCAAGCACAAAACATTTCTCGAGTTGTATCTTACAATTATTTTCCATGTAAGTGTTCACTGCGTTTATTTCTAGCTGTTTTCAGTGAAGCTGATGGCTATTTTACTTACGTGCTTCTAATGATGGAATCTGAATTTGAATTGCCATGTTTAATTCTACATTTTTTATTTGGTTGCTAAGGAGTTTACGTAGAAAAAAAAATCATTTAGATATTTCACTTATCACATAATCTAAATTTCGTCGTCATTATGAATTACGGTTAAATAGTTTCTTCTTATTATTATTTATTATTAAAAAAACATAAAATTCCGTTTTCTTGCAGGTCAGAGGTCGCAAATTTTCTGTAAATGTGGTTATTTTATGCAGGTTGATTTGATTTAAATCAATGTAATTTAAATCATGATTTAAATAACTTGAACTTTATAATAAAAATCGTTGATTGAAATCAAGTTTCAAATCTTTAAAGTGAAAATCGGAAATGCGTTTTTTGTTCTTTTACTAATGCATAAGATTTATAACAAAAGATTTTCTCCATATAAATGATACCAGCATGACGACTAAATTAAACTAGATTTATTACAAACTCTGGAACTTCCATATTTGTTTAATTTTAATATTTTGTTTACCAGATGCTCATAAATTTGTCATAATTGTGACTATCTTACTACGTACACAATAGTATTAAGCAAAATCATGTAAGAGTCCATGCAGAGTCTTTATTGCGGCCTGCCATTGAACTCAAAAGTCGAAGTTTTACGAGTAAAAACGTAAACAATGCGTGTTATTTTATTATTATTTACAAACTCCAACTAATGTACTAATCTTCAGCGTGACACGTCAAAGTACAAGCAGCGAAGAAACGGTACGGGATAATAATGATTTTTTATTTTCTTCATTATACTTTTGAATATCCCGATTTGTACTTTTGAGTGAGTGTTGCCAACCGTAGGGACATGTCCCTACTCATATGGATATTTTAGGTATATTTCACGAAAGTAAGGACGGATTTTGAAATACTTTTAAATTATAGGGATTTTTTGTTGTATACTTTTAGCATTTTCTTTCCTACCAACATTGATCAATAACGGTAGCCATGGTACACGTACATGGAAATAGGGACATTTGATTAATATTAGGGACAATTTTCTTAGTCGGTAGGAATCTGATAGAAAAATGGTTGGCAACACTGTTTCGAGTGTTGATAGGAGAGAAGAAAGTGACGGTGATCGTGAAGAAAACTGAATTCGGGATTTCAACTTATTTACACATTTCATGGGCCCTACATACCGAAAAAGGGATTTTTAGATCCCAATCTTTCTGTTCGTCCGTCTCGATGTATATATGTACACCCGCGACCCGCCTAAAGGCAATGATGATTTCAGGTGGTGACCAGAGGGGAACAAGCTGCTCCTGGAGCTACTGAATTCTCCCACGCCCGGAGCTTCGTATCTTTAAATCCTCAATGTCAGTTATCAATACTATTTTTCATTCCCCTTGTATTGAAGTAGCCCCGTGGGAAATCTGAAATCACCACTGCCTAGAGGCCATACCGTTCAACGTATCGAGACCAAAGTTTAAACTTAAGGTTTTGTAAGATTATCTAGGGTAGTTTTTCGAATTTTCTCCCTACCCCTAAAAAATAAGGGTAGTTTACTAAAAGGTGAAAATAAAAATGTGCAATTTTGTCAAAAACTTCTACGGTGATTTTGTTCATATTTCATAAATAAATGTTTTAGTAATATTAGTAATAACTACAGTATTATTTTATTTAATTAATGGGAACAAGAAAGTTTAGTGCCGTGGGTCGTATCTTGTATTGTACAGTCTTGTTCAAAAGATCTTGGCCACCCATCTTGCTTTAAAAGGCCATATTCTGGCAACCCTAGATACAAGTTTCTAATACTTTGGCTTTGCATTATTATTATTGTAGTAGTAGTATTAGGAGCAGCTGTATTTGGCCACGATTTACTATCATTTTCAGGACTCTTAGAGGTTTCTAGACAACTACTTTTGGCACCTCTGCTCAGCGGCAGCGACTCAGTTGGTAGAACATTGACTTCAAATTCGAACGGCCATTGATTCGAATTCCGCGACCAGTGATTCTAAAAAAAAAAAAGTTTTAAGATTTTTTTTCCCCCAGTTCCACCAGATAAGTACCATAATTCAACATAATACCTTCAAGTGAGTTCATGGAGGACTTCTTTGTGCATTCTTTACCCCTTCTATTCTGACCTGAATGAGATTCCTAAATGTTACAAATACATAATTAAATTAATGAATTAAGTAAAAATTAAACCGAACAAGGATAATGAGGTGTAAATTCAACCTCAATTTGGAAGTTTACCCATTAAACGAGGGCCATTTACACTTAGTTCTACTTCCCAGATATTTTTTTATCAGTCTACGATACGTATTATGAAAGAAGAAACGGCTGATTTAAATAAAAAAAATTTTTTTCCACCCTGATTTTATGTGCGTGCACGTGGGAATGTGGCTTGCAAATAATTAATATAAATTATGACCTAAGCAAACTGGACGAATACGTTGTTCTGGAACGTTGATAATATTAATTTCTTTACCTCACTAAATGTTGCTGTTACCATTACTATACATTCTTTACAACATGCAATATTACAAAAAATATTAGTACGAAAAGTGACTACCAAACAATGATTAGAAGCAGAGATCTTTGGTTCAAGGTGCTCGTTATTTAACCACTCATGCATTCTAACTTCTATACGAGTGTTACTATTGACGTAAATTTGTCGAGTTTCACATATCAGACATTACTTCGAAACTTCAGTCTTTTTAATTCGCTTTTATCTACAAAGTAGAAGCAATATATGGATAGACCTGGAAATAATTGCAACACAAATGGTTTTTGAACCATAATGTGTAGAAAGGTATAACTAGTTATATATATAACGCCATTCAACTCCTTGGGGAAAATCCGCCATCTTGCAAAACTGGTGCCATTTTTTTTTTTTTTTTTTTTTCCATTTTAGAGCAAAATATCTTAATACAAAAATTAATCAACGTAAAATTCTCTACAAGAAAGGTTATTTCCATTTTTCTTCTAGGATGGTCCGTTTAGGCGCTATAGCTGCTTATAGTTCTGCGAGTTTTCTCTACACTGTTCTGTAACAGCAAAAGCCAAGCAACAGGGAGCTGAAAATGAACATACTAGGAAAAAATACAGGAGTTTGACACAGTTTCACGTCCTGAGTGACATACTGAATTTGCTACCTTGATGTGCTTCCGCTGGCTCCGCCATGGTGACGCTGCGCAACATGCAAAACCATGCTCGAGAGCCATTTTGCAATTTAGTTATCATGAAGCAGTGGAGTGTTGCGCATTGCGCGTATGTGGTAAAATGCATCTTAAAAGAATACTGATAGTGTGTCGGCTGATCGTCGCGAATTTCCGTGGCATTTTAATCCAGCACGGCATCGACAAGTTCCATCCGCCTATGCAATAGTCACCTAGGTACGTAATTTTGAGGAACTTGTTCAACTCTGAAGAAGACATTACTAGAAAGTCCGCAAAGCGCTAACTATACACCAAGAGAATATGAAGGTTGTTCGAGCTGCTGTTATAAGAAATCCACAGCGCGCCAGTCGGCACTGCTAAGGCTGCATCAGTCAGGTGTCGGTGTGCATCGAATATTGATTCAAGATTTAAAATTCCATCCCTACAAGTTGCACAGACCAACACCTAAAATCCAATGATCGCCTACAACGTAGATAATTTTGTGAGCGACTGATGGCCAAGGAGAACGAGAATGAGTATTTCATGAACAAGCTGCGGATGTCGGACGAAGCCCACTTTCATCTCGTAAATAAGCACAATTTTCGTTTGGGCCAAATAGAAGCCGCGTTAGGTATAAGAGGTTCCTTTACACAGCAACAAAGTAACGATGTGATGTGCTGTGTTCTCACGTGGAGTCATGGGCCCATATTTTATAGAAGGTGATGAGCTCGCGGTAACAATAGTGCCTGATCGCTATGTTGTTTACATGACAAATCTGATGTGCAGAAACTGAAGCTATTTCCCACACTCATGCTTTCAACAAAACGGTTGAAATAACAGTGTACTAATTTTGGGGAGATTGGAAATCAACAGAAGCAAATTCAAAATTCCAATCTACCGAAAACGAAAACAAATTAGGTGAATTAGATATCGTGAAAGAGTTTTGTAGTTTCAGGCCTATTTCAACAGTTCAAAGAAACGATACACAATATGTCAGAGGTAAACTTTAGCAGAAAACTAACAACCACATACAAAATTCAGTATACGTGATTTTTTCGTACACTCAGACATCGTAATTAAACGTATCTTGGACGTGTAATGGACACTATCTCTAAGATAGTATTGGATTTAAAATGACGACAATTCCGCAACAGATACAGACGTCATTACTATGGAACGAATTTGACAACACTTGAAGACCTCCGATCATTCTAATACTGGACGTGACGGCGGTAGACTTCCCACCACGTTTCATTTTTACTCTTTTAAATTCAAAATAGCCTATGCATTCTTTCAGATAATTGTTTTTAACTTCCCTTGATTGATCCACCAAACTGAGGAAGAAGATATAAAATTTTCGAAAAACTTTTTGAGATTTGTACTGCACACTTGCAGGGGAATCTAGTTGTCATTTTCTCTGTAATCCCGCATCATAAAACTAATCAACTTTAATACAGGGTGAGTCATAAATCCCTCCGGGGTTTCCGAAATCAATAAAAATGCAACGAAGCAAACAGCAGATGCAAGCATATAACTAGATTCGGAAACTCACGTGGAAGTTTTCGTGGAACAAAAGTGACGCGCGTAGCTCCATGTTTTCTCCGCTACAAACAGTAGTGTCGCAAGTATGGCGTGTACAGGTGAACAAAAAGAGTTATGTTTTTTAAATTGCAATAAATCAGACTATATAAGCTTGACGTCATAACTTTTTTGTTCCATAGAAACCCAAGTCTAAACAAACGATGCAGTACCTCAGTACAAAAGATTTCAGAGCAAAAATATAAAGCAAGTACAACTTTTCTAATTACTCGGCCTTCGTAATTCTTCGATGATTCTTCGTTCATCATCACTAAAGCTAGGATTTGCTTATTTTGTCTATTCTGTTCCTGTCTGAATCGTAGGCTTTTATAGGATATGTCCTAATCATGTCAGATACATACGAATTACCAAGTTTTATGGTGCCTATTTTGAGAAAAGAATTTTCTTCCAAAGTCGTGAGAAATACGCAAATCTAACAAGGAGACCGTCAACATTGCCATGCCGAAACCTACCCTCAAATTTTTTGTACGTGTCGATTACACTAAAATAACACTCCACATAAAATTTGAGGTGCCAATTCAAAGTGCAAGTGGGCCAAAAAAATTGTCAAAAACCTGAAAATTTTGCTGCCATAATATAAATCAAGTTTGCTACTTGAAGAGAAATGACCGCGCTGCTTACTACGTGGGGAATGCAGAAACGAGTCGAGAGGAAAATGTCTGGGACGAGAAATGTACTCTGCAGTGGTCCTAATTTTGTATTCTCTCCTTTTGCGCTAAATTCTTGAAATGCACATTATTGTAACTTTTTTTTTTCTATAATCACATTAGAAATTCATAAATAACGTCATATCTTGACAGCCAATGACATCTGCTTAGCAAATGAAAATCAAAGTTGTACTCACTACATCTATTTAAGCAACGTTTATGATAAAAGACTACAGTTATCATTTTTAACACCTATTTGTACATAGCTACTGTTATTACTGTTACGGAAAGTAACACTAATGCCCATCCCTAGTCCACCTGGAACTCGGCCAGTGTAGCCAACTAGATTTATATTATGGCAGTAAAATTTTCCAATTTTTGACAATTTTTTTGGCCCACGTGCACTCTGAATTGGCACTTCAAATTTTGTGTGGAGTGTTATTTTGGTGTAATCGACACGTATAAAATTTTGAGGGCAGGTTTCGGCATGGCAATGTTGAGAGTTTGTTTCCTAAAATGGGAAAGTTCCCGTGACTGGATTTATATTTTGCGATAGCTTTGTTTATGTTGTCTCAGGGCAGGGGTCGTTCGTCAGATTCGTGAATATCAGTTGTTTATTTCGCTGGAAAGGAGACGCAGGAATTAGTAGCGTAACTAGGACTCTCTGTAAGAACATTTTAGGCCCCTTCCATCAACATCTTCCACATGCAATTTCAGCAAATTCTAGCCGCATATAAAAATCATACACGAACTCTGCAGAATAATGCTACCAGATTTCTAACACGGAGATTCTCTCCAAGCTATGTGAAAATTCCCTACCAAACTAAAATTACAACACCATTACGCCTCTGGCACGAATGACCAAAGAAAAAAGTGCTCGATGTTCATTGTTGAGGCAATGAACGACGATTCAATCTTCACGACAAATGGCACGGTGATATTTTGTCAACTTCATGTAAATAGGTAGCTCAAGTACTTCCCTATTTTTATTTCGTATAATTTGTACTCATAAAAAATTACACAAATTTCAACGTATGCCACGACCCAATTGTACATCATTTAATATATATGGCAGTGAAATTTGGATGGGGATGGCGGACTTCTGTAATAGGCAAAAGTAGTATGAAAGGAGGGGATAAATAAGCAATAATGGTTCTCCCACATTTTGATGTATTTAACTTCATTTAATATATATTTTTATAATAATTTATAATTTAACATCAATATTATTAATGCATTTTTAATTGTCTTTACATTGTCTTTTAACGGGATTGAACCGTTCTCTTATCTCCAAAACTAACTAACTTACTCTATGGCTTACGGAACTCGCAAGTTCATCGCCACAGTAACAAACGTTCTCCATACGATTCTAGCAATTTTTATGTGAAAGAAACAGTAGAATGGATATAGACAATTCCTATCAATACTTTCTCAATGAGAATGCACAATCCTTTCCCACTTAGAAATATTTTATATTTTAGGAAATGAATTTTTGATATATCCATGTATCCGCATATTTTATATTTTTGCAACACTCATTTTTAGATGCGAGAACACAAAACTACAGGAGGGGCAGAGTGCGAAATCGCTAAGAATGGTGGGGGAAGCTTATATACATCATTTCCTGAGTTCGATTGTTTTTCTAGTATTCAGACTCACTACATGGTGGTATATTTTTAGCTTCCCTATTGTTTTCAACCCCCTCTCTCTCTCCATATATATAAAATGAAGGGGGGAGGGAAGGATAATACAGCTTATAGTTTCGTATCAGAGCACACATATTCACATATAAAAAGTCACTATATTTCGTGTATTACACGTTTTCATCCATCTCATCCATTATCTCTGCCAGCACCAATAGATCACATCAGCCCACCACCACAGACCTAACCTACACCCACAAACAGAAAATTTCCGATTTCATTACCGCTAATGGTCCTCGTGAGGGCATATCTTAAATGTCCATAAAGTACCTAATCCTGGACAGTCCACGTATCCTAACACTTTACCTATTATCGAAGATAAACAAACCAGGTAACCCAGGCAGACCCATTGTGGAAAGCTATAATTCCCCTACTGAACGCATTTCAGCTCTCGTTGACTCTTTCCTTCAGCCACATGTTCAAGCGCTGCCTGTCTACATACGCGACACCTACCACTTCTTAAAAATCATCCGTATATTATTGCCTCTTCCTTCTGACATACTGCTTTGCGCCATAGATGTTACTTCCTTATATATCAACATTCCTCATAGTCCAACCACAGCTTTCCTTCTTAACCTGGCCAATTTAGTTCTCACATGTAACAACTTTACCTTTGACGACAAACACTACCTTCAGATCCGAGGCACAGGCATGGTACGAGAATGACACCTTCTTATGCTAATTTGTTTATGGGCAAGCTCGAACATGATTTCCTGAAAACTCAACCTTTGACCCCTCTACTCTGGGCAAGATTCTTGGACGATATAATGATGCTATGGACTCATGGTGAAACCAGTCTCAAGACATTCCTAGAACAACTGAACCAATTACGTGTTGTAAAGTTCACTTGGTCCATTTCCGACAAAAGAGTCACATTCCTTGTCGTGAACATCATCTTAGAAAACAACACCCTGACCACTTCCGTTCACATAAAACCCACCAACCATATGCAGTATTTACACTACTCAAGTTCCCATCCTTACCACACCAAGAAAGCGATTCCTTTCTCCCTTGCCCTCAGAGGACAACGCCTGAATTCCATCACCTCTGCTGCTGAAACTTACAACCAACGCCTCCAGGAGGCTCTAGTCAACCGAGGCTACCCTTCTAACCTTGTAACCAAACAGATCCGCCGTGCATCCTCACACATTCAACCCACTCAAAAATCCAACCCACCGGCTCTAATCACCTAGTTCCATCCTAAACTGACCAAGGTCAAACAAATCCTACACTCTAATTTCCACATTCTCCAATCTGACCCAGACACAAGATCAATATTCCCCACCAAACCTAGATTAGTTTTTCAACATCCACCTAATCTTAGAAACATCTTGGTCCGTACGAATCCCTCCTTGCCACCACACCAAACCGGCGCCCAGACATGCCAGAGACCCAGATGTAAGGTCTGCTCCATTTTCATCACTTCTCCCACAATCACTATCAATACTACTAATGGTCGGTACACCCTCAATCTCAAGGGTACATGCCACACCCCTAATGTTATATACATCCTAACGTGCAAATTCTATGATGCCTTTTATGTGGGGGAAACAAGTTGTGCTCTGAACATTCGAATTAATAACCATCGTCACTTCTGTACTATCAACAAACCGGATGCCCCAGTTTCCTTGCACACACAGTTCCACAATACCAATTTTGATCTGTCTTTCCTGGTTGCCATAATCCACATTTTACCCCCAACGACCAGCACCTCAACACGCCGTCTGTGGGAGAATGCCTTTATTCACGGTTTGAGCGCGAAAATAAAACCTGGCCTTAACCTTCAATAACTCTAAGCTCCCCTTTTCCTCTGCATTTTCAACACATTTCGACCCACGATCCCACCTTGTACTTACACGTTATATACAGTTATTATTATTTCAAGTTCCGGATATCTACGCGCTACAGCAGTAAGTTGTTTTCCAGTTTTGATGCTTTGTCCGCTACGTGTTGCTACTGTCTCTTCAAACTTGTACTTTGTGAACTTCGCTCTCTTCCTTCCCACTTGAAAAAGTGTGAATGCACGAAATATAGTGACTTGTTTATGTGTACATGTGAATATGTGTGATCTAATGCGAAAGTAAGCTGTAAGTATTATCCTTTTTTCTCCTTCACTTGTCTT
>JAGDQP010005719.1:49171-76373 GCA_022664845.1 Lepisma saccharinum | reverse complement strand
CATTTAAAGTGGGCCTGTCAGCTGCAGCATCAAGTCGCCGTGAACGAACCAACGCCAGACATTGGTTCCAGAAATTCCGTTCGGGAGATGTGAGCTTTGCTGATGATCCACGCATTGAACGACCACATGTGTTGGATGACGAGAGCCTGAAATCAGCCATCGAGGAGGACAGTGGTTTAACGTGTGATGAACTTGCAGAAAGGTTCCATGTTTCCGCTGAAACAGTCAGACTGCATCTGCGTGGGATAGGGAAGTCATACAGGTTAAGTAAGTGGGTTACCCACACATTGTCGGTAACCAACAGGGAACAACGAGTGACAGCCTGTTTGTCCTTGCTCACTCTGCACCTGAACACACCCATATTTGATCGCTTGCCCACTGGTGACGAAACGTGGGTCCTCTGTGACACTCTCAAGCGTACCAGACATTGACCATCTGACCCTGTTCCTCACACCTCAAGACCACCTCTACACCCACAAATGGTTATGCTTTCTGTATGGTAGATTTGTCACCAAGTGGTGCATTACGAGCTTCTTTCATCTGGTCAGACCATCACTGCTGACCTCTATTCACACCAGTTGCAAAGGATGCACCGTGCATTGCGGCAGAAGGAGCCGGTATTGGTGAATCGTAAGGGTGTACTGTTCCTCAACGACAATGCCAAGCCACATGTGGCAAAGAGGACACGGGAGATCCTTCAGCAACTTGGCTGGGATACACTTTGCCATGTACTATATTCACCGGACCCTGCGCCAACACCTGTATCATTCCCTCGACAACCACCTCCGTGGGAGATCCTTCGCCAATGAGGGAGACCTGTGGAATACACTTACGGATTTCTCTGCCTCGAAGACCGCTGCTTTATCACCAGGGTATTATGCAGCTGCAGGAACGTTGGCCAAAGGTGTTGGATGCTGATGGAGCTTACTTCGAAACCTAAAGGCACGTACCGTCCACTGTATTGCTCTTTGTTTATCACTGCTCTAGAACGGCAAACACTTTTTGGTTACCGGTACCTTGTGCAATTTGAGGAAGACTTGGAAAATCATATATAAATGTATTTCTCCTACAAACTGTCACAGTAGTGTGGTTCACTAAATTGGTTTATATACCATCATAGCATCACATGTCCGAGATCGTAGTAACTGCAATGGCACTAAATTCAAATGAGACCCAGTATCACACATGAACTTAGAAATATGACTCCCTGTCTGAATATCCAATGTCACAGCTGTAGACTGTGTGTTGCTTCCAAAAGAACTATACAACCTGCTTCTTTAAGATACATCAAATCGTCTACTTAAATCGATCGCAATTGTGATATACTTCCATTACCATTTACTTGTGTCCTTACCTCCATATCCATGTCCTGAACCAGTTACACATTTCTTGTCAAACATGCTACCCGGTAATTACTTTTCTTATTACATTTAAAACAATTCACATTGTACGCCCTACATCTTACTTTAGGACAATTTCTTCAAGGCTGCTGTTTACCTTGATCACGATTCGTACTATCACCTCTACGAAAACGAAACTACTGGGAATCTCGTGCGATGGGCTGTAAAGACACATCTTGAAAATTATGTGAGCGAAGAGTATCAGCTTCCTTATCAACTTCTATCAGTGACGCGATTTCTCCTGCTTAGTTGAACGTCAATTCTGCCTCAGAGTAAAGCCTTCTGCGAACTATATAATTCAATAGACCTACTACAAATTGATCGATGAGCATCACATCAGCAAAATTCCCATAATCATATTTAACTATTTGCTTTTTTAGTGATCTTACATACTACTACTATTGAGTGGGCTGTACAGAAAAGATCAAATTTCTATATAACTCTCAATCTGTGGCTCGGAAACATTTAATGGCTCCATTACAAACACTGAATGCATCATCTTTACATTTAAATACCACTGCAAAGATTCTGCCAATATATACTTCTTACCCAAGTAGATATACTTTACTTTAAAACAGTCTCTAAAGTTCTGACAATGCATTACTCTATTTCTGAACCAAACATCTAGTCACTAGTTACGAACTACTGTAAGAAAACCAGCTTAAGTACTATTAAGTCGTCTTCCACATATGGTATATATATATATATATATATATATTAACTGAATCTTCAATAACACGTATATACAACTTTTTTAGTCATATTCCTAACTTATGACGTTTCTATATGCTCAATATAACATATTCTCATAAAACATACCAACAAACCATACGTGGTATATAAGCATCATCATAACACTTTTAAATTATATAAACAAACATTACAATATGCATAAAAAATATACGTTCCATTGTTGATTCTTTTTAACAAAATTATAACCGAATTTACAAGAATGCTTTCAACTGAATTTATTTAAACAATCGAATTAAATTTAAATGTTTGATAAAATATTTACGTTTTCTGCTGACTACAGCAAAATCAAGAAGCGGACAGCGAAGAAAAGGACAAACCAGAGCATAGTTGCTGTCTATTGGTATATACATTTCGCTGCATTTTGTCCGTTGCTTTCATCAGGATATATAAATTTTCCAACAGCAAATTATCCAACCCTTGGCTGTGGGATTCGTAGCTGGAACTTTCCGCACTCGTCGTTGTTAACTCGACACGCTACCACTCAGCCACGGAGTCGCCTTGAGAGTTACTACTCTTTTACTATTCCCATTACGTTACGAACACCTTATTAGTAAAAGGCAGTCTTGAATGCAGTCGTCACAAATCCAGACGTGTCGTTTACCATCATGTAAGAATAAGAATAAAGAATACTTTCCTTCTTTCTTTGTTATGTCCATATTTTCTTCTTTAACACTTTGAACATCGCTGCACTATTGAATTTGTATTCTCAATAAGTGTAATATGTCGTCTTAGAAAAACGCATATAAAGCTAAATCTATGTCATAGTTGAAAAGGGAAGTTGAAAACACTTCATATTAAGTGATCGCCCTATCCACGAAATTAAATGTTCGTTGAAATTTAGTTATTAAAATTCAGTGTTTTCAACATGCAAATAAGAACATGAGAAAGGTAGTTAATTTTATTCTATTCGCTTTCAAGAACGATTTGTATGCAATTAACTTGGAAATATACATATGAAGCGTAATCTAGGACACAGTTCAATATAATACGAAAAAACATGTCACATTAACGTAAAATCAAAGATATCAAATTTTCTTTGGAATATAGATTGAAATTCAACGTGTTTTCAACATGCAAAAGAGGACAAAAAACAATAGTAAATAGCATTCAATTAACTTTTAATTACAAATTTTATTCCATTAAATTAGAAAATCCCATTGAACAAAATATATACCATAGTTGAAAATAACAGTTGAACCTACGTCCGACTAACATCTTATCAACAATTAAGCATCTTATTTAAAATTAAACGTGCCTTTTTTCAGCCAATAATGGTTAATCAACGAAATAAACAAAAAAATCAAAGTTCAAAACACGTTTGTGTGCTACTGGGGTAGGTTCAAATGCCTCATTCTAGCTATATAATCGTTCGGAAAAATAAGTGGCGTTGTCTACGGCAGGTTAGCACGAGAAACATCATAGAAGGTTACTTCGCTTTCGGAACCTGTTGTTATCGAGAAACTATTAATGATTACATAAATCAATAAGTTGACATAATGCAAAATAAAATAATTATTTCTTAAATTCCGGTACACTGTTAAAAAATCTATATTCAAAATTGAGCAAAGAAAAATCTCAAACTGGCTCCGACTAAATTTTTATTCAATTTAGAGCAAGTGATATTCCTAAAAAATGAGAAAACTTTTCTCATAAAATGAAGAAATGTTTCATACTTGAGAAAAGTTTACTAATTTTTTGGCATTATCACTTGCTCAAAATTAAATAAAATTTAGTCGGAGCCAGTTTGAGATTTTTTGCTCATTTTTTTAACAGTGTACTTATTCATCGTCCCGCTACCTACTAACGCAATCTTAGTATTTGATATATTTCTTAATGAAGAATCCAGATCCTTTTATGGCAAGTTAACTACATTCTTCTCAACTTTTGGGAAGAGTTGAAAACAAAAAGAAGCGTTTGAAGTGCTCTGTTGAGACATTCTTAAGGCTTCCTCCATTTTTCTTCCTTCTCTCTTTCTTTCTTTTTCTGTTACATAATCCTACGCTTGTAGTTTTCCCTCTGTCACACACGTATACAATTACATTCGGAGCTACCTTTCTCACGAGCATAAGGTATATATTCTTAAGTAAAGCTATACGTTTTGTCTGATTTTAACCAAAGGAAAGAAATATATACCTAAATTTCATATACAGTGTGTCCCATCTCAATCAAACCACTGGAATATTGCAAAGCACTAAAAGAAAATAGAAAAAGTGTGCAATGGAACATACCGATAGAGGCGGGACAGCCATCCATACACAATGGAGTTATATCACATACACTGTGTTGCCACCTCAAAACAAACATTTTTTTTTCAAATGCGATAAAGGTTCAATACTTTCGGAGATGATAGTATGAGTCTTGATAAACAAAAAAGTTCATATGAACATAGTTCGAATTCTGCTTCCCTAGTGATGATAAACAACATACGTAAAGCACACATCGCAGTGTTGCAAACTATGAATGAAACATTCATTCAACTTAGTGTTTCACAATCCCCTTTGAAATGTAGGTACTCTCATTAGAATGTAATCTTAATAAATGGAAGGCAATGGCAAGCTACAATGGTTCACCTCGTCCACAGACATACAGGTCATAAACCAGACTCCAGACAGAAGCTTAATCATCATAAGTACCAGTCTTTTAATGTTATATTTCAACTGAAATGTTAATGTTTGGATGAATATATGGTAAGCTTTTGTTTAAATACAATTACTTATAATTTCACATAGTTACGAAATACAGAACCAACTTCAAGCACATATTTTTCCTTGGACTAAATTTTGTAAACAGTGCAAAAAATGCTAGTGTTTCTGCCACTGATAGTTGGTTCTTCCGTCTGCAGCATGTTCCAAATAGGAGTTGTGTTATAATTGCAAAACGCCGGCGACTCTAGCGTGGGTACGATGGTACGGCCATACCCCCCGTTGTTTCATGGACGCAGGGGCGCCGATCTGGTAGCCGTGTGAGTTAGGGCTCTAAGGTCCCGGGTTCGAATCCCGAATGGGCATGGATCTGAATTTTAACTAGCATCGCATTCATAATCGTGACGGGTCAAAGTCAAAAGTTACTAAAAATGGCCCATACAAAATAAAGTTTACATAGTTTTACGGATGCCGCACAGTGGAGTATTTCACCCTAAAACCTGGCCAAAACTCGAAAAAATAAAATTTAAAAAAATACATGAAATAAAGTTTATTTCTTGTTCTTCGATAACTGATGGATCTTATAAACATAAATTCCATTATTAAAATTAAAAAAATGAACGTAAATAATAATTGGTGAAGTCACTCAATTTTTCTGGCCAAGCGATTAGAAATTAGTGTGGCCGCCAGTACAGTTTTTCAGGTATTTATTTTAGTAATTGTATTAAAGTCTTTATCAACAAAAATGGTATTGTTTTAAAAGGCATTGATAGAGGTTTTAATTTCATGATATATGCTATTTGATTCCCGGAGTTCGATTCCCGGTGGGGGCTCAAAAATTTAGGCGTTGACCCAGCATCGTGAGGATAATTGGGGAGTTGCTGTGAATAAAAAAGACAGTGGCGAGATCACAGTGAGAGCTTCGGCTCTCCTCTCCCAACTAGTCTTGTTAGCGTGGGAGCAGTAGACCAACTCCTCCCTTCGGGGAGAGGCCTCATCCAGTAGTGGATTGAATATGGCTGTGATTTGATTTTGATATGTATGCGCTCTATCAAATAGGTATGCGTACAGACAAATACACTAGTATTTAGTTTTTCGATGTTTGGGTGGTCTGTTCCAACTAATTAATAATTTCCTTTCAGAAAAAAATCCCACCAGTAGCCGGAGTAGTGGAGTAGGGATCTTTTTGCATTATTGGCGCCCATCTTAAGGAGCTGGAATTCCGAGTTAATTTCTTTGGGTCAAATGCCTGTTTCAGGGGAATTTCGACGTGGTTCTGAGACGAACCTTATTTCAGGATGGAGAGTGACAAAGAGAAAGATGTAAGTCCCGAAGAAGTACCCACTGTAGGTGCAAAAGATTAAGTTGCTTCCTCCCACCAGAAAAAAAGCATTAGGCAACCTGAGAAGCGGAAAAGGAAAGAGATAACAAACAGACGGAGAAAGGAGCAAAAGGGACTGAAACTGAACACGTCCGAAAGGAGAGAGAACATGGAAGTCCTTTATTACTACAACAGTTACTGAAGAAGTTCAACTACATAGAATAATAGTTCAATGATCAATACCAGAAACTAGTCCAACAGGTCAGCGTCCTAGACCATAAAATCAGTAATTCGAACAAAAAAAATAAAGAACAAGACGATAAATTAGACCAAAAATTTAATGATTTGAGAATAGATCAAGAGCAGAATTTCAACTCCTTGAAGACTGACATCGACGAAAGGTAAAGAAATATCGGGAGAACTTAATCTGGTTTTAACTGATCAAATCAGACAGCGCTGTTAATGGAAAACTCATAACACATATTCAAAAAAGTGATGTGGAAAAGAATAAGAGAGATATACAAAGTATAGAAAAAGTAATTAATGCGGATAGGGAAATAAATCCAAAGGACATAAATAAGATGAAAGGAAAGGTTAGAAGATTACAACCAGAAAGCATCCAGCAATATCTGAAGGAATATTGTAGAGAAATACTAACAAGGGAAGCACCGAGGTAAACCATTAGTATAGGGGAATGAGATTACCTGCAAACTCATCTCATGATAAATGAGGAGGTAGAATACCATTACAAATCCGAAATTAGCAGCATCATAAGAAGAGAAAGAACTAATTTCGTGCAGAGACTGATGAACACTTTGAAAGGTAGGACAGCCAAAGAAGTGAGGATTGAAGACTTGAACTATGTTTACAGATGGAGGGGCAACGTCGTCGAAACAAGTCCGACGAAATAACTGAAAACATTAGCTCACTATTTTAAGACCGTAGCTGCAGGAGAAGAAGATTAGCAGTACATATGATGAAGAGCAACGGCACGTAGTGCGAAAGGATGGCTTCATCTGATCAAACCAAGTAAACAACTACCGAGGCCTTAGTTATAAGTTTATAAAAAGTACGCCAGTAAGGAACTCAGAGAGTATAACAAAAAGGCGGTAAAGCAGCAATGCGTCGATTGGCCAACTGTAGAGAGCTTTGAACAACAGTTGTCACATTTTATTACCAAAATCACCCGCATTGACCCTGATGCAGGACTATGTAAAGAAGCTACAAGCATACTTCCGTATGGATTGAAGTTAGTAATGTGTATCAATAATAGCACTACCGAAAGCCTATTGGAATTCCTGTGGAAACAGTATAGTATTAGGAAAAGAAAGAGTAATGGTGACCGATTTAACAGCCCTAGAAATTCAGATGGAGAAGAACAAGAACCGATGACCAATTATAAGAAAGGAGGAAAATTGTTCCTCCTTTCTCCATATAGCACTTATCAATTTATGTAGTTCCTTGAATAGTGCCATTCCTCCTGTTTTAATTAATTCGGCTGGAATATTGTCTATTCCTGGTGATTTGAAATTTTTTCATTTCTTTACCGACATTTCGATCTCGATCTCGCTAGGTTCGGGAATCCACGGTTCTGCGGTATGGATTTCAAATTCCTCTGTTTGTTCCCCGTTGTGTATATTAAGAAATTTGTCGAAATAACTTTTCCACACATTGATAATTTTAGTCGGATCCGCCTGAAGATCTCCACGTTCATTGCTAATCATTCCTAACCTCGGCTGGTAACCTTTCTTAACAAGTTTACCCCATTATATAGATTTCGTATGTTATTTCTCTCCCCGTTTTCCTCAATCTCCTGAATCTTCTGCGTCAGATATTCTTGCTTTTTGTTTCTGAACCCACGTGTGGCATTTCGTTTCGCGTTACTGTAGTGGTTGGTATTTGCTTCGCTTTTATTACTTAGCCATCGTTGTCTGGTTTGTTTTCGTTTCTCATGAAGTTTAAGGCATTCTTCATCAAACAAAGGTTTGTATTTCTGTTGTTTCTTCTCACCTACACGTTCCTTCGATGGGCTCTTAACTGTTTCACGAATTGCCTCCCACATCTTACTTACACTGTACATCAATTATACTGTATCATTCAATTTATGAAAATTGTCATACAGATACTACATATAAAATTGCTAGAAAAAATAGTATAATACATACTACTAGAAGAGAAATCCACGAATAAATTTTATTATTCAAAATTATCAATGGATCAACGGAAAAGGAGGAAATTTTAAATGTATTCAAATTCAAAGTGAACGAAATTGTTAAGGACTTATTTAAAAATAGGTTTGCTGTTGCACTTTGCATCGCTTTTACTGTAAATTGTACATTAGTCACGTCATTTGGTAAAGGTATTGTAATATATAAAAGATGGTGTGAAACTATGTAATCGATTTTCATTCTGTGTAAGTACAGGGGGGACGCTGTTTTGCTTATCGTACCCCTTGTTCACGAATCCTAAAACCGCCAGTGTTGCAAAACATACTTTAGACCTTCAGGGTCACCTTGCGATACAAATAAATGGCGCTTGGTTCCTTATTCTATAACTGCATCCCATAATTAATTAGTGTTAATTGTTATGGGCCGTCATTAGTAGTATTTTATCTAAACTGAAAAATAATTTTTTGCTCGTTAAGGTAAAAAGACTGGAGCTAATATGGAACCCCTCAGATGCGATAAATTCCGATTGTAAATGAACTTTGTACATCGGTCCAGATTATAAAACAAAAATTAAAAAATTAAAATGTTGTACGGTCTTCCGTGCTCTAGGAAAGGCATGAACAGGTCCCAGGTCCTTCATTGAGGAGTCTCATGCACGGATGTTAGTAAAACCATTACCGGCAGCTTGTTTTCAATGGTGTCGTTAAGTTTCGTTTGTTTATTTTCCTTTCTATTTCTTTAGTGTGTGTGTGCAAAGGTTTTGTTTCGTAATGTGATTCTAGTTTCTAGAATTCCTTGTAGCATTTTCTTATTTTTCTTTTTGTATTCTCACTCATTGTTTCCATTTATTTGAAATTTTCACTACTGCACACCGGTAGTACATTGCGTTTGTTTACGTAAATAACAAAATTATAAAAAACATATTAAACATAAAAATTATATTAAACTATACACATCTGGTACAAAAGAAAAAGAAATGGAGAAAGGGGAGATCTTGTCAACACTAGCTGTCGAACCCCGAGTCTCTTACAACCTTTACACTGCTCATGGCAAAAGGGTTATGTGGAAGTAGGATTACATTTACGATTCTAGAACTCTCCATGAATGAGATCCTTCAGCTAAAAATCTTTCTTACTGCCTTTCGTGCTGCACGGCAGCACCTTGATTATTTATTTTTTTGTTAGATAATATATCGATTTACAGAGAAAGACCTATGCCCACTTTCCATAGGTTGCGCACCCTAAACGCGACCGATTGGAAGGTATAGAAAATGAAAGTAGGCTTTGTCCTGAGTAAAATCATACATTTTTGTACCCAAACATCAGCAAGGTATCTATTTTGGCACTTGAAATTAACATGCAGCTGTATGAGAATTGAAATATTTTGCGATTTACGAAGCAGGAGTAGCAGGTGACCTCAACTATCTTTTCACATGTTGTAGGGATAAATTAGTTTCATCTAAAGAGCTAATAATACACTGCAAAAAATAGCTGTGTTAATTCAACACAATGCGGTGTCCCAGCGTGACTACCACTTTTGTGTGTTAAATCAACACAGCACACGGTGTTGATTTCGGAAGTGTGAAAACAAATACGGCTACAGTGAGATTTGAACATAGGTTGCTTAGTTATAAGTCGAGCGTCTTATCGACTTGGCTAAATCGTCATAGAAAAGGCATTAGATGCAAACGATATTTAGTGAACAACATTTGAATTAAGCGACTACACTATAGATTTAAACGATGTATGGGATCAAATATATGTTGCTGAACCCCCAAAACAAACTAAGTTACTTGCACGACTTATCCCATGGCTTAATCACTTCCTATTTGTCAATTGAGAACCAGAATTCCCATTCATTGAGAATATTCTATTTCTATGAAAGCACGCAAGATGGCGGCAGCCAAACACTTCAGCAGCATTACTGCTTTCTTATCGTAACAACATGTCAAATGTTGAGCTTGATTTCATAGAAATGGAACTAATTCTCAATAAATGGGAATGGTCATCCCTAATTGACCAACGGAAAAGTTATTCTCATGGCATAAGTCGAGAGAATAACTTTGTTTGTGTTTGGGGTTCAGCAACATTCTTTTTTATCCTCTATATTGTTTCAATCTAGTACTGTTTTCGTCTGACGGTTTAGCGAAGTCGGTAAGACGCTCGACTTCTAACTGAGCAACTCATGTTCAAATCTAGCTGCAGCCGTAACTTTTTTTTTCTCCCAGTACCGAAATCAACACAGTGTGTTGTGTTGATTTAACACACAAAAGTGGTAGTCACGCTGAGACACCGCATTGTGTTGAATTAACACAGCTATTTTTTACTGTGTAGTTTCCGAAAAACATCGGAAACTTAGTGTTTTCGGCATTTATGCAAATGGAAATTTGTGGGAGGGGAGATTTAGTCGTGATTTCTCGACGAGAGGTATGAGAGGCCAAAACTAGCTTTTGGTATATTGTAGAACTAATTGGTAAAAACTTTGGTAAACGTTATTTTATATGGGCCAGTCTAGTAACTTTTGACTCGGCCCGTCACGATTATCCGTCACGTTATTGTTAAAATCCACACCCATACCTTGCCGGGACTCGAATCCGGGGTCTTCGAGTCGTTGGCCTAACGCCTTAAACAGCAGGGCTATCCGATCAGCATAGAGCTAATTAAGCTTCATCTAAAGAGTGTAGAATCGTATCAGGGAACATCGCCAACTTAGTGTTTTCGGCACTTATGACCATGGAAGTCAATGGGAGGGAATATTCTATTGTTAGTTCTGGACCAGAGGTAAGAGGTGACCTTAACTAGCTTTTCTTATGTTGGAGACCTAATTAAGTTTTATCTAAAAAAAAAAACAATAACATTTTCCGAAAAACATCGGGTTCGGCACTGATGCGCATGGAAGTCTATGGAAAGTGACAATTCGTCGGATTTCTGGACCAGAGGTATGAGATGTCAACTATTGTTAGGTTTATATACGAAGTATAGCTCTACAACAATCAAATAATAGTTGAGGTCACCTCCCATAGATTTCCATAAGCATAAGTGCCGTAAACACGAAGTTCTCGATGCTTTTTGGAAACTATTATTGACTCTTTAGACGAAGATGAATTAACTCTACAGAAAAGTTAGTTAAGGTCCCCTTCTATCCTTGATCCAGAAATCGCGACAAAGTGTCCCACTCCCATATATTTTCATGCGCATAAGTGTCGCAAACATTAAGTTACTTATGTTTTCCGGTTAATTGTTATATGCTCTTTCGACGAAGCTTAATCTGCCATCTTCTACCCCTCGTCAGAAACCGTGACGAACGCTCTCCTTCTATAGACTTCACTACGCATAAGTACCGAAAACACTAAGCTCCCGATGTTTGCCGGAGACTATTATTGGGTCTTCACACGAAACTTATTTAGCTCTACAAAAATATTTGAGGTCAGCTTCTATCCCTGGTCCGGAAAATGCGAGGAAGTGGCCCCCTCCTATATAGACTTCCACGCGCATAATGCCGAAAACAATAAGTTTCCGATATTTTTCAGAAATGAATATAGGCTCTTTCGACGAAACTTAATTATCTCTACAACAATTCCCATAGTGTTGTTACCGCCCATAAAATTCATTGTATCTTATCTTATCTCTACAACAATTCAAAATATAGCTGAGATCACCTCCTTCTCCTGCTTCGGAAATCGCAAAATACTGTCCTTTCTCATATAGCTCCATGTCAATTTCAAGCGCCAAGAAAGTCACCTTGCCGAAGTTTGGCGAAAAAAGTATGATTCCACTCAGAACGAAACCTACTTTCATTTTCTATACCTTTCAACTGGTCGTATTTAGGGCACGCAGCCTATGGAAAGTAGGCATAGCTCCTTGGTTCCGATCGTAATTTATTACATCTGACAATTGCGTGTAAGACAATTTATAAACGCGTTTACAAACTGCTTTACCGAATACAAGAAGGAAGTTATCAAATCTGAGAATGCAAAAAAAAGGCCAGAAATGTCCGTAATTCAGGTTTTATTTTCAACAAAATCATGTAACGTAAATGATTTTTGAATCAAAATCAAATGTATGGCTCTTCCTAATTAAGTGTGTCTGTGCCTTTGTAAATCTCTGGTTGTTACGAGTAATGAAGTTTAAATTGCTTTCAATATTTCTCTCCAGTAACTCGCAATTAATATCTAGAAAGTTGAAATTAAAAATATATAGAACGGTTACTCTGCCGGTAATACTTTACGGTTGCGAAAGTTTGAGTATGACTCTAGATGATGAACATAAATAACGTGTGTTTGAAAATAAGGTTTTGAGAAAAATATTCGGGCCTAAACGGAACGAGATGACTGGGGAATGGAGGAGACTACATAATGAAGAACTTCATGGATTTTACAACTTAGCCGATGCTGTAAGAATAATGAAATCTTGACGACTAAGGTTGACAGACCATGTAGAACGGATGGGGAGAACGAAGATTATATTCATCTTGGTTGGAAATCCGGAGAGAAAGAGACAAAAGAGAAGACCAAGACGTCATTTTGAGGACAATATTAGGAGGGATCTCCGAGAACTAGGTATTCGTGATGAACACTGGTTTGATCTTGGTCAGAACAGAATTCTATGGCGAACGTTTGTTACTGCGGCGATAAACTTGCGAGTTCCGCAAGCCATACAATCAGAAGAACAATTGCATTTCTTCAGTTTCTGAGTACCAAGCTACCGTAACTCAGATACTATCTACCAATCCGAAGGTTCTGGAAACGATCCCAGCAGCTATCTATGCTGACTGAGGTTCCTTCAGGGATCTTCTTGAGCAATACTAGGCTAATTCCGAGCTGGAACCTTGAAACTAGCCCCTGATAGACTTCCTTCCACTATCCCCTTTCCTACAAAACTACCAAAACACATGAGACGAAATTTCCAATAGGCCATTAGTAAATTAAATTGCATTAAATTAAATTGAAAATTCATCAATAGAAATTTGTCTTTCTAGTTAACTTCCTACGTACATGCCATCGTTTTGCTACCAATTCATTTGCCCCATCACAAGGAAATAAACGCTGTTTGAGGACATGAATTCAAGGAAACTATTAATTTCATTAAGTTAAAGAAATAATAATAATAACTTGTTATATACCAAGGATCGCAGTTGTTAATTACGCAACAGTGCATTAGCACCAAGACTATGACCTTCACTTATTTTCTTGAATCCAGCATAGTAGTGTGCATTCTTTCTGTTAACTTGTTTTGTTTCACTTCTACTTTCCAATGACTCAATATTTTCCAGTTTAGTTAATATTTTAGACAGATGTTTGTAAAACATATAGCTAACATCAACAGTATAATTATTACAAGAAAATAGAGTTTGAAGTCCGTCGATATCTTCAAGAAAACAAAATACTATAACATCTAAAAATATTATAAGAGAATTAGAAACTTTCAAATATGGGTTAGACAAAAATAAGAAATTTCTGCTTACTGTAAGATAAAATTGTTACATATTTGTACATTACAAATAGGTGAAAAGATAGTCATAATTACACAGAATTCATATATGGGCGAATGCAATTAAAGGTATGAACTAACTGGGTGGTGCGATAGCCTTTTAAAGGCCTGGCCTATCTGACGGTTGTATTACGTTCAAGTAGAAGGTAGCGTGGTTAGCGTAACGTCTCTACGTAGCCGTGTGCCTTACTTTCATGATTACAGTCCGCTACTTCTTTCACTCAACATCTCCCAATGGTCTTCATGATGCTGGATCAACACCGAAATTTTCAGCCCCTACCGGCAGTCGAATGCGGGACCGGTCGTACAGAAGTCGAGCTCCCTTCCGACTAGGCTACGCTGGAGGTTCGCAATTGGAGTTATAGTTCAAGGGAACAGTAAAAGAGCAAGAATAAAGCTGAAGTTGAATTGTACCCCATGAGGAAAACTCGGCGGGCCTCCGGTGGCCCGCCTTCATGCATGGTGGGCCACCGGCGGCCCGCCAAGTTTTCCTCATGGGGTACTTATGATCTTCAGGCATCTCTGACTATTGTTGCCACGAGACGAGACAAGAGCTCTCGTAATGCAATGTATAAATCTTTTCGAGACAAAACTCCCTGTGGATAAGACATTTTCGAGACGAGACAGCCTAAATCTCGTGTTTTCAGCAACACCATCTCTGACTCAGAACTGAATAGGGTAAGGGAGAGGATGTGTCAGTCAGAACCCAGTTTGAAGGTACCATCCCGGTAGTAGCTTATTGTAACTGGGCAAATACCCTGGAAAACACCAGTCAAGAACTACTGCTGAATTCGAACCCATAATGTTAACCCAATACTCTACCAACTAAGGTAAGAGAAGTATGACTGCTTGGTAAGAGGACTGCATTAAAAAAAATGCAAAATAAAAGAACTAATGCCTCGATCCCCCAAGATGGACGGAGTAAAAGTCGCAAAAGACTAGAGTCCCTTCAGGGCAATGTTATTTCTGAAAACAAACAAACCTTAATGTGTCATATGAAACTTTCATGCAAAAGCTTGAAAGAGAAGCCATTCCAACAGAAATATCTTCAGATGAACCCAGGGTCGTCTAAAGCAGAGATTCTCAAGCGCTGGTACACGATGAAGTAGTACCTTAGATTATTTCATTATTGGTTTGTGAAGTTTGATAATCTAAAAATTGAATTTAACGATGATCATTCCTTCTCACAACAAAAGGAATGTGACAGTGTGCTGCCATCGCTCCAACGTTAAACAAACTGCAAATAAAATGTTATCTTCGGGCTTTCTAGAACTCTAATAGTATTACATTCGCTACGGAAAATTAGAGCATTTCCCACCTAACAACTATAAATATATGGTCCCTTCGTGTTTAATAGCTTGCAGTATTATCAATAAGAGTAGAATTTTATTAATATGTACAGAAAAAGTTACTCAAGATAAAGTTCTAAATGTCATATGTAGACTGGTTGAGAGGGAAAGCTTTAATCTTTCAAATGCAAGAAAAAGTTGAAGTAGGGCACCCTTTTATCAAATTGACTAAAATAATAGCAAATAATTAACCACTAAATATAAATAATGAAACCCTAAAAAAAAAAAAAAAGAAGTGCGCATGGTCACTGGTCCGAGTTCAATGTTGGGCCATTACGAAAGTGGTTCAGAACGCACTTTACCAAAAACTGTCAGTGTCTCTCTTAGATCCCAATTACTCGCTTATGATGTAAATCACAGTTCAACTAACAAATGAAAAATAGATATTAAAATTATCCCCATTCCTTTTGCCTTCCCTGTTCGTGTTCAGGGTTCGATTTTCGGTGGACGCACAAGTAGTTCGGAGCCAATGTTAAACTGCAAGTTTTGTTCTTAGGGCATCATCTTCACCCGACAGAAGGCAATGGCAAGCCACCATCGGTTCACTTTGCCCAAAGACTAGCGGATAAGAACCTGCCTTTGGGCAGAACATCATCATCATCATCACCCTCATCCTCTATTACAAATATAAGTGCATGCACTGTACATTATTTTGCGGGTAATATTACAAAAAATAAAAGAATTAGCTTGACAAGCCACAAGAACATATTCCAATTCTCAGCAAGTAGCTCGGCAGAATAACACTGACTTCGTGGACAAGGACTGTGACTTCAGTCTAAGCGTCGTATCCACGCAGCGACTTTCTCTGCAGAGAATTTCCGGAGAGCAAATAACTCTCACATTTATACAGCAGCTTTTAAGGTCGGTACTGGGGAGGCATGTAGGTTTGAGTCTCGCTGTTAGCCATACTGACTAATATTTTCTAAGGTTTTCCTCGATTTCACTAGGCAAATGCTAGTATGATACCTAAATACGGAAAGGCCCTCGTCTCTATCTTGCACTTTCCTGCTTCCTAAACAGTGCTAGCTTAGGGATGTTATCCTTCAGACATGTGACGGGCTTATGCCTCTGTTGTTTGTTTGGCCTATAATTGTAAGTAGAACAAATAAATATACGCACGAACATGAGGTTTGGACGAATCTGCATAGTTATGTAATATAGGAAATTCGTAGAAAAAAATCGTATTACAACTTGCAATAAATTACATAGTTTATATCGGATAATATCGGTTACTAAACAATATGTTGTATAAATTTACCTTCGTGTTGTAAAACTATTTAAAATAAGTGGGTTGCTTAGTATCAGTGGGATTCATATTCAGCTGTCAACTTAAGGTAAACAAGGTGATTTTCCGTAGGCCTTGAAATTATAGATGGGAGAAAATCTTGACTTGCTTCTTTTCTGTCTTGAATGAAAAAAAGGTAATGATGCCATCGTTGTCACTACAATAAGTCAACAAAGAAAACACGTCCGACAAGATTTAATCTTGTTCTTTCTCGTATATTTTCTATTTTTTCTTTTATTCTAAAGTCGTCAAAGTTATATTAATTTATCCTAAACTTGTAAGGTTAAAGTCACCATATTACGTAATGATTTGACGATAACTAGATTTTCTTCCTTCCACTTTAAAGCTTATCTTTGCATCCTCATCGTCTACCTGAAGAATAGCATCTCCAATTAGATTAGTGAAACGAAACCGGTAAATAGTCCACATTTTGTCCAAATTGAGTTGAGATAATTATTTTATTCGGAAGATTTAAGTACGTCTTTTGACAAAAAACAAAACAAAACAAAAAAATATTTTAGGGAACTACAATTGTAAACATAGTCATTTGGTTTACTTTAAAAGAAAGTTCCTTATATTTATTTTTGATTGAGATTAAAACAGAAAATTTGAATTTATTTATGACTTTCTGCATCTTTGGGTCAGGACTGGCAGGGTCTTTCTTCAGGTACGATCCCGGTATTCGCCTGGTGAAACTGTACGAAATCCTGGAAAACCTCAGTCAGGATGATCAGCCACAGAGTTCGAACCTGCGTATCTGCCCATTGCCGATCTGCAGTTCGCAATGTTACCGTTGTAGTATTCTTTACATGAGTATATGATAACTGCGAACAATAACTGCCGAATTTCATTGGAAACGTATGTTACCTATAAAGTAAAAATGGCATAACCTATGATAATTAGAACTACATCTTCCTATACTAATATTATTCCATCGAACCAAATCTACAATATGATTCCTCACAATTAGCTCAATCGGTTGCTTAACATCGGTTTACATCAATAACAATTACGACGATTATTACTTTATAATCAAACAACACTTTGCAACCAGGGCCGGATTTCTAAATAGGCTGAGTAGGCTGCAGCCTAGAGTGGCAAATTATAAAGGGGCGGAAAATGTTAACATATTTGGAAGCGACAAATTTCGTAAAAACAAAGCTTGTGTACATACTTATCCTCTTGAAACTGAAAAATATTAGTAAATTCATAATATTTTAGCCTGCAAAAATAACAAATTGTCGGCGTATTTCTTCTATTGAGTATCCAAATATTACTAAACAAAAGAAGTTGATATTTATTCGATAGACTACTATACGTTTTGATTTCCGTATTTCAGGCCTCGGATTAAATGCGGTCCCTGTGGAGCAAAAAAACTCACAGGCTATTTGACATCAAGAATGTAACCGATGTGGCAATTACAGTTGGAGCTAGTAACACCACCATTACCACTCGTGCTTCCAAAAATTGTTTAATTGCAGTGCAATGTACTTGGGAAACCAATATGGGTGACGGAAGGAAAGGATTCAGTGGGGCGGAATACAAAAATCGAGCTAAACTTAAATTTGAACATCAACAACGGGTTCTAGATCCAAAACTACATTATTTTTTTAAAGTAATCTATCAGCAACCAAAGAAAAAGACGAAGTAGTGGAGAATGTAAAATCCGAACATGATGTTGACTGACTGACGTTGCCGTCGCTAGTTCAAGTTGCCTATTTATTTTTGAACAACCTGGTATAGCACTATTGATATTAGAAAAGCTTTAGTGTCAGTTTGAAGTAGATGTCAAATATCATATGTAGAGTCTACTGTTACAATTCTCCTTGATGGGAAAATATTCTACACCAAAAACTGGGCAAAGTGCTCTTACACCTTCCAAATTTCCATTTACACCCCCCTCACAATTTCCCAATTTCGAAGCTTTGGCGGAGTACCTGAGGTCAGAATACCTTTAAAATAAAGAGGAGAAATATGAAAATCATGTCTAAATAAATATGATGCCTACGGAAATTGAGGACGGATAGCAATTTATTTATCACATTTGAACTTCTTTTAAAACATATCCTCCGATCCTCCGATGAACCTGTTCCGTTCACGTGTTAATCCAACGACCTTGAAAAGTGAAAACACTTAAAACACACACACACACATACAAATTACTTCTTCTTAAGATAAAAACTCTTATGCAATCATTCCCTAAGGCTAGTCGCACACGCAGGTTGAAAGGAAGGAAAGTGTGCTGTAGCCACAAAAAAGGAACAGACAGAATCACAGAATCTTGCACTAATTTACACTGCACAATGGGTCAGAATTTAAAATTAGCGAGATAAAAGTCATTTTAACGATACTGTTACTGCTCAATTATTTTATGCCGCGCCACAGACAAGTAACGACGCTGCACTTCTCCGAACGTTGAACGCCAGATTAAAAGATTAACGTAACAGCTCACCGAAAGTTACACATACCGGTAAACGCATTCTGAAAATGCAGCTAAGCATTTGGGTGGCGAGCGTGACAGTCGAAGGCCCTGTAATCGCGGTGTATGTGACAATGAAGAAAAGTTGCACATAGGAAATGTATTTTAGGGTATGTAATTGTCTGGTGTGAGCTAGTGTGCCAAAATAATTGTGGTGTATTAAGAGCGTTCAGAAGTGAGTACGGGGGAAAAACGAGAAACCAGTTAATGGTATTGACAGGGACACAGAAGTACAAAAAATTCCGCGACTGCCTGTTAATTCGAACTTGTGCCAGTCTACAGTCTAACTTGTTTTTTTATTGCTCTTACAGAAGATTTTGCCTTTACGTACCCTTTTTGTATGTACAGCTTATTTTGTGCTGAGCTGCGGTCAAAAATGACAGCCTCACTAAAGCGTATGTAAATGGAAGTGGTCTTGACAATGCTTATTGCTTTGTCTTGTGGATTTCCGTCGAGGTTCAAGAATTTGAAAAATATGCCAAAGTAACAGTTAAGCTATGTTTATCAATTATATTTGAAGCTTTATTTATGGTATTACGTGCTTGTTACTGTTTACAAACTCCTGATAAGAGGAAAAGTACTTGAGAATTACCAATCGGCATGCTATCTGAAGACGCACAAGACGAGTGACATAAAAGTACCGGAAAGACTATACAAGGAAGTGTTTATGTGATGTGCTCAATGATTTTCTTGTCAGTGGTGAATCAGTTATAAGTAATACTTCTAAATCTGCGACGATAAATTAATTTCGGGGGTCCAGATCCCTAAATACGTCCGTAGCGAGGAGTATTGAGGTATGAAAGATGACGCTACAGCTTGGTCGTGTTTCATTCCAGAACAAAAGTGAAGCAGAAGTGACTTCTGTTGATCGAACAATAAAAAATACACTTTTTGTACACTTCGACTAATACTCCTGCCCTATTACCTCTGTATAAGATGTTGATTCTCCACGCAATATTTTAGGGTAGGTTTCCATATGATCTCTTTGACGGTCTCCTTGTAAGCAAGGGCGTCGACAAGGGGGGGACAAGTGCCGTGGACTTCAGTCTTTATATATTTTGCTATTCTATTTTTATATATTTGTTCTATGTTATATGCTTTTAACTGTACGCATTTGATAAGTAGTACTTAAATACTGCCGTTAAATTTCCTTATTTCTGGGACCTGGAAGCAAAAGCTGCAATCTCCACTCCAGAAATCTTTACGGGAGAGCCAAATGAAAATTTATGGTGGTAAACAGGCGTGGATCCAGGATATGATCAAGGGGGAGGGGGGATAAACCATAGTTGTGTCACTTTATCCAGTGTAAAGTAGGATTGAAGGCCACTTTATCCAGTGTATACCTGGAAGTCAAGGGGTGCTATAGCCCCCTCCCTTGGATCCGCGTCTGGTGGTAAATATAATAGTATATGGGTACTTTTTTCCTATGGTTCCTACGCAAAAAACTACAAAATACACAAAGAGTGTTTTACCTTCATTTACTTTCTTTACACACTTTAATGTATACAATTCCATAAAAATCTCGATTTCACAAAAAATGGAGATTGCAGCTTTTGCTTCTAAGCCCCACATTTATTCCCATATCCATATATTACAAATACGTCAGCTTATACTTACAAAACGACCTTCGTAAAAACAAGAATGGTATTATCGAACCATCATCTAACTTTTCTTTCTTTGAACGTACTCTTTTTTTATGTTCGCTGCACTTCTTTAGGAAGCAAATAAAAGCAAAAGAAATCTCCATCTCACAGACATATACACACACAAACTTATATAGAAAGTTTATAAGACACGAATAAACCAATCGCAAAATACCCATTGCTTTAAAGGGGCCTTCATCTTAAGATACATTGGTGCGTATATATGTTTTTATTTTTTTTAAATACCGAACAAATCAAGAACAATACTGCAATTTTGAAACGTGACCCATCTAATACTTATTAGTAATCTATGATGTGAAACGTTTCAGATTTCGAAGCTAATTCTTTTAGCTGAGATATTTGAAGATCTTCATTTAGAACGCCATAGCCCAGGATTTCAAATTTCCCATCAATAACAAGAATCTTTAAATTATGGATTAGTTCATTTAAACGATATTTCTAAGTATGATTAAGCCAAATTTCTAAAATACCATTCTGATTGTCATTTGACCATTATTTATAAATATATTAGAAACGGAACTCGATTACCAAGAGCTCTTAAAACGAATCCGAATTTGATAAAACTGGTATACTTTATTTTTATATGGGCCAGTCTAGTAACTATGGATTTCAGCCCGTCATGATTCGACCCTTAGCTATTAAAATCCACATCCATGCCCCTGCCTGGACTCGAACCCGGGACCTTCGAGCCGTTGGCCTACCGCCGCAGACCGCAAGGCCACCCAGCCGGCTAAAAATCAGAATTTGAATTTTTATAGGACTTTAGGCAACTTTTGTCAAGCCGAGTGGATGATGATAGGAGAATTGACGGAATGAAGAAATTGGGATGGACGGGAGAATCCCGAAAATACCCACGCAGACGGTATATATGCTCACAACAAAATCACATGGTTCGAGCAGGGATTTAACCGAGGATGTGAGCACTTTACCCCTGAGCCACCGCACCACGAAACGAATCTGAAGCTGGTTCCCTTCCTTTTGAATGTTCATTTTCTTGTGTTTCTTCATCTGTAACTAAACGATGTCCAGGAAATAGCGATTCTCTCAACTTTAAAGTTATCTAACGGTAAACCAACGTCGTTAATGAAAAATACATTAAAAGAAGTTTAAAGACCGTATTTTTAAAAAAAATAGTTATCTGTAAAATCATAAGAGCAACTCCCCCTTCGTCTCGTTCTGTAACGTACCGGACTTTCTCCTCAACACAAAAGCAAACAGGGGAGCCAGTGGCGCCCTGTTGCCGAAAACGGAGCTTACCCAAAATTTTACAAAACGTGGCAAGACCTACCTGGGAGACGAGAATACATTATGCCACAGGAGAGGGCACGAAACAAAAAAAAACAAAAAAAAAAGATATCGGACCTGAAGACAAGGCGGGTACCTACCCATCAGTACCTTGCTTCAGCCTAGGACCATCGAAGACAGAACACGCATTATCTAGAACCACGAAGCATGCATGGAATAAGCTCGAAAAGAAGTGCCAGAAAACGCAAAAAGTTGTCAAAAGCAGAAAGCTAGAACACGAAGGAAAAGGGCCGAATATCCCGCAGGAAAGCGGAACACAAAACGCTATTTTAGTGACCTAACACAACTAGGCCCCTAAAATGTACAAGGCTCAACGCAGCCGCGCACTAGTTAACATTAATCACGGAATTTAGATAAGAACAACTGATTTGACTATTCCCTAATGTTTGCTGAAGCATCGAATCAAAATATCAAAACTTAACTTCATCTGAAGTTACTTTTCACATATACACATGAAATAACACTTCGCGGACTGAAATAGTGAAAGATTGGGAGCCTTTACAGCAATACCACAGTGATGGTAAACTACCTACTTCTTAATAAAACTCTTTAACACAAGGAATATGTTGTAAAATATTTTTTTTCTTGCTTAAGAATAACAAACGCAATGCAAAAGATTTATTACTGATTTTCGTGGAAAAAAGTTTCTGAAGAAAATCTTTAGCACATCAACACGTGTTTTAAAGATGCTGTTAATTTCACATACCAGATAAACTAATTCTTTACAGACAAACTAATTCTCTGCCTATGAGCAGAGACAAGATTTCACACACGTTTCTTCTAAAAAAGATTAAGTTACTTTCAATTTCCAAATGTGATAGACATTCTACATTTTAGCCCAGTTAAACAAAATTTCTACAGTCACCGAAGCAGAACATTTCTTTCTACGAAAAAGATTAATTACAAATTACTGGGTAGAAATTTAACTTTGATATTCCAAATTCGTTGTCAAATATTACGTAAGTATTTCCCATTTTTGAACTTGACACAACCTAACCTTCAATTTGATTATACAGTCATGATGTATTATAGTCGGGTTATGAATAAACTTATAAAACGAATTTCTATGAGCGGACTGGCTTACGATTTTGCAAACGCAACGAAGGAGTTTTGAACTTTATAATCGAAACGAACATCGCGAATCTTTAAATTTTTACGTTAAACAAAAACAAACATAGTGTAGAGATTTCGTTCAATATAAACCACACTTATTTCCGAAATGAACAAACAAAATACTGAGTGCAGAAAGAACGTAAATTTGAAAAGTAGCATCAATTATAATGCAGTGCAAGGTAAAATATTCAACACTTTTGAACCAATATTACGTGCTGTAATTTCGCTCTCTAAACATGTGTGAACCAGACTTGGGTTTCAGAGAGAGAATGAGAATACATTAACCAACACATACTTGATTGTAAACCCACCCCCGATGCCTGCCAAATTAAGCAAACATTTTCACTTCACTCATGTTTCCACTAGAACAACAAACCACTAACATACTGAAGGTACACTAATCACTTTCACAAACACTGAAGGAAAGGGCTTAGAACCACAGATGTTTAAAATTATACAGTATATATTTTTTAGGGGGAAAAAACGAAAGAAAAGAACTATTGCACATCACATATAACACAAAATCACCTTACACACTGATAAACCACAGAATGTTTCACGTCTTCGCTTCTAATTTCACCTAATATGGACGGTGAAACGACAGCCAGCGAAATTAATTCTCAGCTTTCACCTTGCTGAAGTTTGAAGAAAGCAGCTACCAAAAATCAATATATTTCATCAGACGAGGCTGCTTTTGATTTTTATAAACTTTTAATACTGGGCTGCATAATTATTTACTTCATATATGCAATTTTCGAGGGCATCTGTTTTCAGTGTAGCTTTACAAGTCGACGGCCTGAACAGTAATGTCTGATCGGCAGCAGCCAATCATAGACGTGGATCGAATCAGAAACAAAAAGCGGAAGGAGTGTGTGCCTTAACCACCTAAATTTTCAACGAAATAAATTAACAATCAGATCTTAAAATTTATTTATGAAGATTTAACACGAAAGAAAAATTGTTAAAGAAAATAATACAATAAAATATGCAAAAAAGAATAATTAAGTAGTATTATGAAGAAACAACAAGAATAAAAATTCCGCTAATACAACAATGAGAGAGATAACCTGAATGGTTTGGCTTCATTGACATATGGACAAATAAAACTCTTTGAAGTGAGCTGAAGTATCCCCGACAAAGCACGAACAAAAAAGAAGATACATAAAAAGGGGAGAGGGTAAAATATAACGCGACCAACCGACAATGGGTGGCTACAGTACCGTGGAAGTTCACAATATTTCTAGCCGATGAAATTTCTGCAGCTCCTTACAAACAATTTGATTATTGCTCCTCAGTAAGTCTAATAATGACTTCTGTGGATTCGTTTTCAAATAACCAACCAATACACACATGCTAGTAACCGTATATTTTTTCGTAGCACCATTTGGCCATTACTGATAGCTCACGCAGAGTAGAAAGTTTACCTAACAAACCTCCTCTTCGCTAGGAAATCTTGCACATAAATGAATGTTTGTTAAAACATAGCTCTTCTATAATCTTCAACATGTAATACAAAGTTTGATGTAAGCACTATTACTCATTTGTTTAGCTTTACCTGAATTATTGAAACTTCTCTGCATTGACAATGTTATGCCATCTCTGTTTTTCTAACATCAAATTATGTAATAGTTATTGATCAAAGTACTTTAATTCGCATTGTAATGAACAACGAGTTATAATGCACCAGGTAGTAAGACTTGATTCAAGGATGTTTGGACATATTATTGCCGGGCTTTACTGTTAGAGACATACTATTGGTAAGTTACTGTTAGAGAAAAATTTGTGCTGTGTTCTGAGTTCAGATTCCATTTCGTTAATTTGAAAATTGTAATTATTTTATTTTTGAAATGTTTTTATATAATTCAGCAATATATCGTAATGTTCCTTTCAGTTTTGATTAGGTAGAAGCAAAGATATACGGGATTGGTTTATAGCCCTCAACCCTTTATTTACATACAAGAACAAAGTTAACAAAATTACCGTCCCGAAGAACACAGTTTACAGTTATCTGATTACAAATGATTAAAGATGCCTTATCTAATAGTGATCAGTTAGAGATCCTGGAAAGTAGGATGACACCAGTTCCTTAGCGAGCTGCGTATCGGGTGTTTGTACTAGTTCCTTAGCGAACTACGTACGGAGAATATTTAAGGTGAGAGTACACACCAGTTCCTTAGCGAACTACGTGTGCGGATGACACCAATTCCTTAGCGAATTGCGTGTCGGGTGTTTGTACCAGTTCCTTGGCGAACTACGTACAGGTCGAATTAGGACTTATGTGTGAGAATGCACACCAGTTCCTTAGCGAACTACCTGTGCGGGATAGTACCAGTTCCTTAGCGAACTACGTACTAGGATGTTCCAGTTTCTTAGCAAACTGCGAACGGTTGAAGGAGAGGAGCTGACCACCCAGGGGAAATGAGTGATGGCTCTTGCTCTGTGCAGGTCCTTTTTAAAGGTGAATGTAGGGGTGGTTCCTCTTGCTTCTCCTACTTGACTCCAGCTCCCTCTGTCTTCCGTTATTCGCTCCATCTGGTGTTAGTTTGAGGAGTTGATCGTCGTCTGCTCCAATGTGCATGTATTATCTGCTTACTTGCATAACCACATGTTTGTCCTATAAACTTGTGTGTTATTGTTTATGCAATGTCCACGTGTTTAGTTACACACGCTGGTCATTACGATATTAGTAAGTACGAAAAAAATAAGGTTTCGGGCAAGTACTTATATACGAGCTGGGAATTTATCGTCTGGATTTGCACTCTACCATAAATTCGAAATTGGTACTCTCTTGCTTTGTTAATACACACGACAGTGCTATCAGAAGGAGAAAAGATTAACTTTTCAGAATATAACGTTCAAGAAAATCGTGAACAGCTGTAGTCTAATAAACGTTCTAGAATGGCACGTAATAAACAAACAAGTATAATATGCTCCTCTTCGTGACTCATCAGTGAATTTCTACCATATCTGTGCCACACAAAAACACACACCAACATACACACACACACACACTCACACTCACATACGGCCTCCCCTTGCTTGTAAGTATCAAATTAATATTCCGAACTTAATGAACTATATCACTTTATTTAAAAGTTGTTTATTCTAAGCTAAGTTTAATTAATTTGAAAGTTAAATTCCTTTTCCAGGTAAAAGTTATATAATTTCAAGTTATTTTCGAAGACCTGGATTTTATTCGCATTGCCGAGAATTATATCTAATATTCTGGTTACTTACCTGCATGACAGGATTTCTAGTAGTCTGAGCTATGCCAGGGCTGAACACTACCCCTAACTGTGGGGCAAGAGGACGCCAGAACTACCTGTTCTCTTTCATAGTACTAATCCCAATTAGCAAAAACTTATTGGGGCAACGAAAATCTGATTGTATGTTTTAAAGTTAGATTCACGTTTTTCAGTACGATTTGACCTTGGGCGTTTCCCATAACGTTGGCCTTAAAAGAGATGCTCAATGTAGAGCCAGCTATATGGAAATCTATCGTTTTAATAAACGGAATTACGTATTTTAGGGAAAAAAACTGAACTTTTATTCTGTCATTATTCCATTACGTGTCTTCAATTGTAGTTGAAAATTTTCCCACTTGTCAGTGGCTGGATTCCAACTTGCGTCATTGCGATATTTTGTCCGGCGTTTTAGCCATTCGGCTACGGAGGTTTCATTGAAGAATCACACTTCGCATATGCATTTCCTCAACTCAGACATGAAATGTGGTGACAAAGGCAGAGGGAAATTTTTATGCATGTTACCGTACTTTTGTATAATGCATGATAAAAACATGTAAATACAAAATAACAAATAACACAAAAATACAATGGGACTTTTCTTTACAAAATCATTTTGTATACGTGCATTTATCAGTACGTGCGCCCGCGCGAACTTTGTAATGACAATTTTTTTTTTGCCAATTTAGAACAGGAATCAGCAGTGTATAAATGTTATTTTTTATTTCCCTCCATTGGAAGCGTAATTACACTGTATACGTGTTGATTTTTGGTTCTAGAAACAAGGATTGAGTACATGTATGTTTTAACGTGTTATTTATGGTTGGCCTTGCATTGCATTTATCCCCAAAATGTTAGCAACCGTGCACACGTTATTCGTCACGCTGAGCCTTTGTTCGTTTTTCAACATTACACCAACAATTGGCCTATCTAGTGTTTTTGTGGTTGGGCCATGGTTGGAAATCCAACCCACCATAAAACAACGTTGCCGA
>JAGDQP010005719.1:27191-44171 GCA_022664845.1 Lepisma saccharinum | reverse complement strand
ACCCACCCACACAAACAAACATTTGTTGGGTCATTGTCTGAGAAGAGCTTGTACTGAAAAACGCATTGGAACGAATGGTGGGAAGGCAAAAGAGGAAAGAAAGAGAATGTAGATTATGGACAGTAGGACAGCATCAAAATAGAAACACTTTATATGTATTTATAATATGCAACGTTGACAGCTGATGTGGAAATGAATAAAACTAAGAGGTTTTGGTGGAGAAAATGGTAACCAAAATGTGGTTTAGCATAGGCCACAATTTTTCCTAAACCCGGCATCATTCTCAGTAAATATATACACTCAATTTTTACATTTATAAATTTACAAACTTATTCTAAAATACATTCATCTACGCCCTAATCTATCTTAACTATAAGGAATAATATCGTCTGGTGGATGCCATTCTGTCAGTATAGCTTGACGACTCTACGGAAGCATTTGAAACTTCAAATACCTGTCATTTACAACGCGTTGAGGCTATGGGCCGTCAAGTCTCTATGCTATTTCGGAGGGAGAAGGAATAAGCCAGGGTTTATATTCGTTGTACCTAGTATCTCGGTATTTGCTAGCCGAAAGTGGGGGAAATTCTAGAAAAACTGTAGGAATGGGATATGTCAGCGGGAATCGAACCAGCACCTCAAGCTCTCAACCAAAGTGCTTATCCAAAAACCGTAACCTAAACCATTAGATCACGATACGGTGACCAACTTTTTTATAAAATTAACCCGGGACACATCGTGTTCAAAGCAAAAAAAAAAAACTTAAATATATGTATCTAAAGAACTCACAATTTGCCTTATTTCAAAACTCATCCAGCAATCCCTTGAAGTTGTGTTAGCATGAAGTATATACTAATTATAGATCGTGATACAGAATTCCTTTACGCAGTTCGTCACTGCATTAAAAAGCATTAACCATTAAAAGCATAAAAACATACTTCGTACCTCGATAAATCGGATTGCGTTGTATACCAGGTTTCCACTGTGCATAAAAGCGTACTAACATCAACATAAAAACACATTGTGATTCGATTGTTATTGTAAATAATGTAAATTATTCTTCTGTAACTTTGTTTTTTTTCTCAGGATAATATTTTATTTTAAAAAAACGAAGGAAAAAAGTAACGATTTAACATGGAACTTACTAAACAAAAATTTGAAATAAGGAAAACAAATATTTTCTCTCCTAGATAAAGCTTTTTAAATATCAAATATTAACTCTTAATTTTTTTCCTTCAAAACGGACTCGTTTCTAATTCATTTACAACTTCTGTTTTAGTATTACATAACGAAGGTTCTACACATTCATTTGATACTTACTTTGTCTACTAGAAACTTTTGCGTAATAATAGTAAATATACAATACGTCCTTTTATTCGTAGAAAAAGCAACATTTATGTCAATGTATATTTACATGTATATTGTTGTCATTTATTTTCCTTATAGTGTTAACAAAAATCAAATTTTGTAAAATTATTTTAGTGACATTTCAAATAGCCTTTACTAAACTATCTTTGTATGGCAAATTAAATCTTTTTTTTAAATTTATCTGATTAGGTTATAACCCCCTCCCCCGATAAGACACATTAAATAATTATACTTGTGTCCCTCTTAACTAACACTAGTAGAATCAATTGCTACTAACACCCTGACTTAATTGATTTCTGCGTAATTGCAAATTAATGAAGCCTAAATACTGTTCTAAAATAAAATGTTAATAACATTTGACAGCAATAGTGTATGTCCCAAACAAAAACGCAACATGAACACACGAGGAAATATCACGGAATACCTGTCACCCTGTAATGGCATAACAGTTCTGCATACGTAATCTACTGCATATTGTTAACGCGTGTAAACAGTAAATAAGTTGCCACTTTCCTGGAATTTTAACGATGAATCCATTGCACACTAAAATCTTATATTTATCTTATTTATACATAGGCTATATGTATATTTTCAGTCATGATTAGATGCTGTTTTACAGATTGTGGACAAAACCGGGACTTTTGGAGGACACGGGACTTTGACGGTTCAAACTGGGACGGTCGGCAACTCTAGATCACGGGGAAATGATCGCTGCCATTAAAAACATTTTAACCTTTGTCGCTTCCCTATGCATTAGCCCATGACACATATACATAACTTAGTATTAACATTCTATTGACTATAAAAATAAGCTATTTTATGTCATTGCATGATTGCATACAAGTGACAAAGATATTTTTTCCAAGTTAGAAAAAAATACTTTATAGTAAAAGACAGCTCACCAGTCCCCCGCCGATCACTGCTATCTTCAGAGGTTTTGTTAAACACGCGCCGTTTTCCATTGCACAGTAAAGAATTGAATAAAACTGCTCTTGCTGTCGAAGCTGATGATATTCATTGCTTTCCGTGTGTTAAAATTTCCGCATATAATCTTCAAAGCCAAAATCACGCATGCGCTCATTCATTGAGCAGCCAGTAAAGGGAGGGATAAAAATGTAAAAAAAAAAAAAAAATCAAGATGTTAAAAACTGGTTTCTGAAGCCTCTGGAAAGAAAAGTTTTTATGTCGTCTGTAAGAAAAAGAAAGGCTTCTCGTGATAATTAAAAAAAAAAAAAAAATTCAAAGTTTTTTTTTTAAGGTAGTGTTAGTATTACTTATATTTTGGTGTAATAAAAGTAGTATAAATGTCTGCGAGCTGAAATTATTTTTTCCTGACCGACGTAGTGGTGTGGTCTGTAACGTTCGGCCAATGTCTACAAGGTTGTGGGTTCGAATCCTGCCTCGGGTACGTGTGTTTGTGTGCTTCAACAAGCATTGCACTCATGATGGGCCGCAGTGAAAAGGCACTAAAATATGTCTTTTCCATACAAAATAAAATTTACCTGAAAGATTCTTTAAAATTCCACTATTAAACTAGAAGCAAAGGCATTAGCGGAAGATTCGTTTTACAAGTTTCCCACAGCCTATAAAACCCTACTTACATATTGTTTTGTTATAAAATTTTGTATGCTTCCCTTTGATCCTTTCGTTATATTTGTAGCATTCCACTTCAAGTCTAACACTCTTTTAATAAACATTGATCTTCATGCCCTTCCAGTACAGGTATACACAATTCAAAATTCAAATCAAAACATATCCACGGTTGTCAAAACTTACTTCAATGTTATAAAATTAAATTATCGAAATGCCCCTTTAAAAAATTAAATTTTGACTTTGAATTTTATTTAAGGCATTTAGAAAACTTTGGCTAAGGTCTTAAAATTTTCAAAACAATTACAGATTGTTATATCTGGTGTAGTAAAAAGTAATCCATTATTTTTGCATGACATTGAAGGCTTGACTTACCATAGTTAGAATGATCCGATTTAGGTCACATATGCGCCGTTTTGTTCGATAACGTGTTGCCATTTGGAAGGTAATATCATGATGCCCTTCTCATAGAAGCCCTTGTCCCTATTGGCAAAAAATTGAGACAGTCGATTTTCACAAGCCTCTCTTGAAGCGAATTTTTCACCAGCAAACGTGTTCGCCATGGACAGGAACAGATGATAATCACTCGGTGCCAGGTCCGGACTATAAGGTGGATGCATAAGAACCTCCCAACCAAGCTCCCGGAGCTTCTGGCAAGTCACTATCGATGTGTGTGGCCTGGCGTTGTCCTGGTGGAACACAATGCCTCTCCTATTGGCCAAAGCTGGCCGCTTCTGGGCGATTGCTGCCTTCAGACGGTCCAATTGTTGACAGTATAGTTCCGAGTTAAGGGTTTGGCCGTAGGGGAGCAGCTCATAGTAGATAATTCCCTGCCAATCCCTCCAAACACACAGCAAAACCTTCCTGGCCGTCAATCCTGGCTTGGGCACCGTTTACGCCGGCGCACCGCGCTTCGACCACGACCGTTTTCGCGTGACGTTGTCGTAAGTGATCCACTTTTCATCACCAGTCACCAACCGCTTCAGAAATGGGTCGCTTTTGTTGCGATTCGCAGATGGAAATTCGGTCCATGATGTTTTTTTGCGTTAACTCGTGTGGCACCCATACATCAAGCTTCTTTTTGTATCCAGCCTTATGCAAATGGTTCCACACGGTTTTTTGTGCAATGTTTAGCTCTTGGGCAATCGAAACAGTGCTTACATGACGGTCGGATGCGACAATGTCCATGATTTTATCGACATTTTCGACACTTGGCCTTCCAGTGCGTGGTACATCTTTGACATCAAAATTACCGGAACGGAATCGACGAAACCAAAATTGCGCGTGATTGGCTGTTACAGTATCAGGACCATAAACACTATTCACATTTGCAGCCGCCTGGCTTGCGTTTTCGCCTTTATCGAAGAAAAACTGTAAAATATAGCGTATTTTCTCTTTGCTAGTGTTCAATTTGACGCGCGCTCACACAACTCTGAGTCAACTCATCACAACTATCTGAACAGTGTTTGTAGTACGTAATCTCATCGTTTGAACGCCATCTCGTTGAACCCGATCGGACTTATACAACGCGAGATACAATCACTGAAGCCATCTATTGGCAAAATAATGGATTACTTTTTACTACACCACAACTTACCAAATATTTTTTGTTTCAGAGTTATTTAAGATTTATAGTCTAGGTGACTGCTATGATTTCGTTGAACTGAGAAAAACCCTCAGTTTGACTTCTGGCCCTTGTTTTGGGTTATTAGGACACGAAAAAAATTGCCACATGATCTGAATGTGTTCTATAAGGCCTCCATCTTGCATTAATTATGATTTTATAGCAATGGTGTGAAGTTATACATACATAGGGTTCCCAACTGTCCGGTTTTGAAGTCAATTGTCCAGTGTCCTGTTACAAACTCTAACCGGACGCCTAATGTCCGGTTTTGCGACTTGATTCCTTAAAAGAATATTGACGTTAAAGTTTAAATATAAAGTTATAAAGAATTCTAAATTTTAAAATTAGTAGTCCAAAAGTGCGATTTGTAGTTTTTTCTGTTTCTTGTGAAATAATTGTCAGTTCTGAATAATATTGTATTTAGTTACTTATAAATGATGGTGTAATTTTTGCTGTAATAGTGCATTTCTAACTATTTTGTACCAAAAATATCTACTTGCGCCCCCCCCCCCCCCCGTATCCCTAGTTATTTTATACTTACTTTGAGAACGTCATTGAATTTATCGTAACAGTGAATATTCATCTTGTGTATATCATATTTTTGCATCATTTTTAGCCATAATTTAATGTACCTAGCCCTATTAAATACTGAATAGACACTAGATTGATCATGACGTATTAAAAGACAAATTACTAATCCTGCAAACAGTAATTTCAAGCCAATGTTAATTTATTTGTTTAAGTTTAAATGTTCAGCTGTATTTGGATACATTACATGATTTCCTATAGTAATTTGAGTCCGGCATTTATTGCTTCCATTGCATTTTGTTGCCAATAGTTTGATACATCAAACGACTTCAGTTAGTTGGAACCGCGGAAATAAAATTTATTTACATTTTTGTTAACTCGAAGTCCTGCCCTAAATTGCTCTCGTAAGTCTCCTTAGCCTTATTCTTTACAAACTCTGGCCTGTATGACTTTCCGTAAGTCTCCTTTACCTACTCTACCTGTAGTAAACCCGTTTGAAGTAGCTGCTACATAGCCATTAATATAGTTTTTTTTTTATTAATCCTAGAACTCCCGTGGGGTCCAATGGATAATTTGCCGTTCATATTCATTTATTACGAATTAAATGTTAAGCTGTTACTTTTCTTATTTTCATTGTTCTTTTTGTTGTGTGAGCGTCATTTTGTTTTCTTAATATTTTCTTGCAAAAATGTATGAACTAGCATCTTTTACTAGACGGGGTCCAATGGACACAATGATTAAATTTTTTCTTCCTTTCGGTTCTCGGGAGTTCAAAAGAAGGCGCTGTTGTTTTGATAGTGTTATTTCATGTACAATTCTTTATTTTGTTTCTTTCAAATGCAAGTTCTTTTAACGTTTAATTCCAATGTTATAAAAACATTATTAACTGTGACAAAATTTTGTAGATTTTCACATATTTCTTTCAAAATGAAAGTAAAATACGTACGCTAGATGACGATTTGCTAATTTTTCTTCTTAAATTGAAGTAACTCAAAATTCAGTACAAAATATGTAGTGGAAGTGTGTGTTGGTAGTAATTAGTGCTTTGCGTAATGTTTTGTGTGTTGACGATGAGTGGAAGAGGACAGAAGTTTCTTTCCTGTGACCAAGTTGCTCAGTTGCTTCGTCGAGAAGATAATGTGCATTCTGAAGAAGACCCTCAGATAAAGATAAAAATGAATTTATGGGCGTTAACACACCCTCAGATGACGACAATGAACCTGATGAAGTTGTACTGGAAAGGAGTAACAGTGATAGCTGTTCAGACGTAAATTATAAAGAGCAACAGGAAACATTGGATCGTTCAAGCATCTCAGATAATGATGACAGATTCTATGTTTCAAAAAGTGGTGAAATTTGGTATTCCCAACCTCATACAGTGGTTCAAGGTAGAACTCCAAGTAGAAGTGTTGTTAGTGAAAAGCTCTCACGCTTTGCAATTAAAGAATGTGGCTCTAGATCATTTGCGTTCCTGTTGTTTTTCCGCACTCCTTTGCTGAAATTGATATGTAAATGGACAAACACAGAAGGCCGGACAATTTTTGGTAATCGGTGGAACGAAGCGGATGAAACGGAACTGAAGAAGTTTATAGGTACGTTGTTACTCATTCGTGTGTATAAATCCAAGAACGAATCTATTAGTCAATCGTGGAGCCGCCCTGATGGGCCTCCGATATTTTCCAAAATAATAAGTCGTAATAGATTCAAAGAAATTTTGAGAGTGATGCGCTTTGATAATGCAACCAAGAGGCACAGAGAAAGATCATCTGATAAATTAGAGCCAATCAGGGAATTGTTTGATATGTTGAATGGATATTTGAGAGAAGCATATGTGTCTGGCCCAAATATGACTGTATACGAGCGGCTGCTAGCTTTGAGAGGCAAATGTCCTTTCAGAATGTACATACCTTCAAACCCGGTAAAGTATTGTATTAAAATTTGGTGTTTATGTGATAGTACAACCAACTATGCTTGGAAGATGCAAGTATACACGGGGAAGAGCTCAGAAGATTCCAGAGAAATAAAACAAGGAAAGCGAGTGGTCATGGATCTCACAGAAGAAATTCAGAACAGTGGCCGCAATATTACGTGCGATAATTTCTTCACAAGTCTAGTACTTGCACAAGCATCGCTGTCAAAGCGCCTGACGCTCGTCGGTACAATCCAACGGAATAAATCAGAACTGCCATCAGAGTTCACCGTTCCTAAGGGGAGGAAAAAATTCACAACTTCAAGACAATGCGATGATAGTGTCTTAATGTCCTAAGTAATCTAAAGAGGTGCCTCTCCGTAATACAATGCATTTGCAACCAGTCATAAAGGAAAGATCAGTGAAACGTAAACCTCAGGCCATAGAAGATTGCAAAGGAGGAGTAGATTCCATGGATCAGATGGTTCGGGATTCTAGCGTAAAGAGAATGACAAGAAGATGGCTGTAACAGTTCCGCCGAAATTACTCCTCACGCTCTTGTGACGCGTAGAGACTTCTTTTGTTTTCGCGCCACAGACGTGCTGCCATCTGCAGCTTCCCTCGGCAACTGAGCGGCTGTTTCCGCCAGTTGTTGAAAACGGTAAGGAACAGGGAAGGTCGATATTTTCAGACCTCTATTTTGTTATATTTCGTAACTTGGGCATGTATTGATTTTCTAGTGAATTGAGTAACATTTCTGAAGTGCCTATGGTAATGTATTATAGTTATGTGAAGTAGTGGTGATAGTAATGGATGGATAGTTTTGGATTCGATCCCGTTCATGTGCTTAGAATAACCGCCATCTTACTTACTTTTGTAAATTTAAATTCTTTGTTCGTGTTGCTTTTCATAAATTCGGTTACTGTCTCGAGTTGGTCCTCAACCTCGTGTTTGATAGTTTTCATGAAAAACCGACCTAATATTTGTGTATTCGTCTTATGTATTTCCTGTTTGATATTGGAAGTGAATATTGTAATTTGTAAGTATATAAGCAGACTGCTTCTGCTTTATGTTCTTGAATTAACTTACTTGCCACTTGTCATAGCCTATAATGTGCTAGAGTGCTATTGGGCAAGAATTAAGATTTCGAGTTACTGTACTTTAGTGAGAAACGAACCAAGCATGATCACTGAAAGGGATAACATTATTAGGACTTATTCTTTTTTTGAAATCTAAATTTCCCGTGATCACATGTAGTGGTGGTTTTCACGATCACTTTCAAGTAGCACACTCGAGCCGGGATTTGAGCAGCGGTTCTTGTGGTAAAAAAAGAAGAGTAGAGGTTCTGAAATAACTTTTTTTTTCTCTCGTGCAGCGAAGTCAGCTGTTTATAAAAGGCACGAATAACGATGTAAAGAAATGTATAGGTGGTATTATATCAATTCATATATAGATTCCTTTAATTTATTTGTTAGTGTTACTATTCTGTTACTGTGTAGCTGTGATTACGTGAAGAACTTTGAGAATAAATCACGTAAGTTAGAAATTGAAACTGCATGCTATTTCATTCAGAAATCAAGCTATTGTCTACAAACACTCTAATCTTTCTCGCAGTATTAGTCTAGCCCCAAGGCGGATAATTACTAATATCCCAGAATGTATTACGGCGTGTTCGGTGTTCATACAAGTATCGCCCTTGTACATAATCTTTGCATGTCGGCGTGCATTGGGGTATGGTAGCGATTCGTGTAAAACATTGTTGCGGGTCCATAACCTAGTGCATGCTGAGGTGTGGAGTGGTATAGGTAGATATTTTCTGTGCACTTTAAACTGGAGGTTAACCTCTGGTATTAGTGGCATAAAGCATAAGCATACTTATGTAGCAAATTACGTTACATGGCCCATGGCCATATTCTACAACATCGTAGATATAAGCGCATTTAACGCATACACAATGTGGTCTTTCATTCACTCTGTGCCCTCAAAGAAAAACTCAAGAAGAAAGTTTCTAATAACGCTTGGGAAGGAGTTATGTGGTGTTCAAGATGAGAACATTGTGACATTCCAACCAGTTCCATGAATATCACGAAGAATGAAGAAGAACAAGATCGTAAGAAGAGTCGTTGTACCATATGTGCCCGTGGAAAGGACAGAAAAACCAGAACAAGTTGCGCCAGGTGCCAAAAATGTGTGTGCAATGAACACTCAAAAGTTGTGTGTGATACGTGCCTAAGCTTTTTGTAAGGAACATTACGTTACTGGTTTAATAAATTGTATCCATATGTTTAACAATTTGCCTATTAAGAGTTAAAATATTGTGTCTATATAGTAGAATGGAGTAGATAATACATCGAAATTAGTTGTTTATTTTCTTTCAAAAAGCTTTATTGGTAAACAGAAAATTAAAAAAATAAACAAGTGCAAAGTGAAAGTTAGTGAAAGAACAAAAGTAGGTTTAGAAACACTTTCGGGAATGATATTCTTACCCAGCATGTATGTCTTATGTATATCAAATATATAAATATTGCAAGTACTGGTAGTAAACAAACTGTTATATTATGACGAAAATAAATCTGAGTTTGCTATTTATTATTCCATTTCAGTTCTACCTAGAAGAAAATTCCAGTTATATAATGATTTTAGGTCATTGGGTGCAATGGACCCCAGCAGTATTTTATGTCAGTATTTTATCCGGGAATGTAAGGATAAAAGAATAGATCCGGGTAGAAACGGCAGAGAAAAAAAGGCTAAGCTGGCGCAGAGAATGGAAAGGCATTGACGGTGTTGCCAACTTTCCTTCTCTCTCTCTCTCTCTCTTTCTTTCTCTGTGTGTGTGTGTGTGTGTCTCCTCTGTTGTTTCAGTGTGGCAAAATGAATAATAGTGTTTTCGAGACAAGATGTATTGTGTGTTGTTATTAGTTTCGAGGGAAGTCCGGAATTTGAGGGTTGTGTCCGGAAAAATATAATAAAATTCGCGAAATTCATCAAAACTGCAATATAGTTTAACTAAGTATGGACATTTGAAATAAATTTTATATTTGTTTCATGGTAGCGCTCTTGAGCGTTTATAATCAATGACGAACTAATGAATAATAGCTTAGTTGTAATAATTTATATCATAAGTTATTGCATTTTAAGAAATAGCATAGCAAGTAAGTTATAACAGCTCAGCACTGGGAAAAGAAACTAAAGTAGGAACTATTTTCAATTTTCAAACAGAAAGTATTTTTAAATAAAGCTCAACTTTTAAGATAAATTTATGCCTGAATATTTTATTCGCTTAGGTTGACACTCAAACCATCCGCAAATAAAAAACCGGGCTTTTGATCTCGGTAAGACCTGTTCCGAATTTCGACTGAGAAAATACGATCAGCATACCTATAATAAAATCCATGTCCACTCTCGTCTCATCTGCTCTATTTATCTGAATTTGTGTTCGCCGATGTATTTTATAGGTAAGAATTGAGATGGCCGTTGACCGTAGATACCAGAACACTTGGACTTCAATACATTGTCCATTTCTGGAGCGAGGTATTGGCTCTGGAAATAACTGAAAGTATGATTCAGCATTCGACTAGCGAAACTGAGAATTTGGTCGTTATTTATATACCAAAGGTAAAATAAAATAATGGCTGAGCAAAGCACTACAATTTATTTTAAAAAATTAAAATTTTTGTAAACGTTTTCGCCGACTACCAAAATACTCGGCTTCCTCAGACACACTAAATCATATACACAACATAACCTTCATATAAATAACAAAGTACGTTATTTATAGCCTCTCTGCAAGTTTGGTTCAGGCCGGATAGGGTAGGGTCGAGGATATTAGAAGGACGTAGAACAGGGCCTATTTTTTTGTGAATAAAAGACAGTAGCGATCACAGTTCAGAGCTTCGGTTCTCCTCTTTCAACACGTCTGGTCAGCGTGGGAGCAGTAGACCAACTTCTTCCTCCGGGAGAGGCCTCATCCAGTAGTGGATTGAATATGGCTGTGAATTATATATATATCAGGTGTATGCATAAGTAGTTTCCGGTTTACCTAAGAGATGGCGCCAGCGAAAAGTACGCAGCGTAGTCATTTGACATACACGTCATTTTGTTCGTCTGACATTAAACTACAAACACACACAAGTTGAGTCCGCCAAACATTAGCGTCTTTGTTTTATCGTTCAGTGATCATGTCGAAGTTTGTGCCTGAAAAAGAACATTTGCGGCACGCATTGCTTTTCTTATTTAATCAAAAGAAAAAGACTGTTGAAAGTCATCGTGTGCTGGTAGAAACATATGGTGAACACGCTCCATCGATTAGAACATGTGAAACATGGCTTCGACAATTTAAAAGTGGTGATTTCAATGTGAAAGACAGTGCGCGCTCTGGTAGACCACAAAAGTGCGAAAACGAGCAATTGCAGGTGTTATTGGAGGATGACCCAACTCAAACTCAACAGCAATTGGCAAAAGCATTAAATGTGTCACAAGAAACAATCAGCAGACTTTTACGAGCAATGGGGAAGATTAATAAACTGGGTAAATGGGTCCCATACGATTTGAATGAACGTCAAATGGAAAATCGCAAAGTCACTTGTGAAATACTGCTTCAACGCCACGAAAGAAAATCATTTTTGTATCGAATTGTGACGGGTGACGAAAAATGGATTTATTTTGAAAACCCGAAGCGGTAACAATTGTGACTTTCCCCTGGCGAAGCCGGTCATTCAACACCAAGGCCAAATCGCTTCGGCAAGAAGACCATGCTTTTGTGTCTGGTGGGACCAGAGTGATATTGTGTATTATGAACTCTTGAAGCCCGGTGAAACCGTTAATGCACAACGCTATCGCCAACAAATGATTAATTTTAATCACGCATTGATCAAAAGACGACCCGAATGGGCCCGAAGACATGGCAAAGTGATTGTGTTACACGACAATGCGCCGTCTCACAAAACAAAACCAGTGAAAGACACCTTGAAATCGCTTGGATGGGACATCCTTCCACACCCGCTGTACATCCCAGACCTGGCACCATCTGACTATCACCTCTTCGCATCAATGGGGCACGCGCTTGCAGAGCAGCACTTCAGCAATTTCGAAGACGTTGGAAAATGGCTCGACGAATGGTTTGCCGCAAAAGACAAGCAGTTTTTCTGGCATGGTATGCATCAATTACCTGAAAGATAGGCGAAATGTGTAGAAGCCGATGGCCAATATTTTGAATAAAACAAAATTAATTTCCCTTGAAAATTACGTGTTTTCTTTACCACAAAAACCGGCAAAAACTTATGCATACACCTTAATTCGCACATGTCCCTCTAATAATGAAAATCGGATTTAAATTAAATTTCTCTTATAGAGTTTTAAACCAGTTTATTTACTTTTTCTGTTTACTGTGGAACACAGCAGAGGGAAGAATATGAACACATACTATTTACTTTTCGAATGCGCTTTTAAAATATTCACACGCATAGTTATTTCTTATGACTAACACATAACACAGTCACACACCATTTGTCAATTTCAACGCAAGCGGAGAGGAAAAAAAAGTTTTCCTAGACGGTGTTCTGGAACGAAGACAACGTGTGACCACAACGCAGCCCAGTGAGGAAATAACATGTGGCAACAGTGTGTATGACGTTTGGCTAAGCATCCAATGCAGCGACTTTCCCTTCTTGTTCGTAGGCGGGCAAAACGGAAGATAGAGGTAGATACTTTCCCTATTAGCAGTATAGTTAATCCGTTTAATGTCATTATTTAAGGAATTGCGGATTAGTTCTTGATTTACTTAGAAATTTCCGTTGTATTTTTTGTCTGAATAAAATAGTCTTAGTTACGAGGTTTCTAATTGGCTGCATTTTCTTAGTAACATTTTAACGTAGTTATTTATTTTCCGTTAGGGTATTTTCCATGTCATTTTTCTTAATTAATGTCATTAGGGAAGGGAATAAGTTTCTTAATTAATAGATTGATATTATTAAAAGATTTTAAGGTATATTTATTTTTTTAAGTCGTTTTAAGTTAAATTATGGAACAAAATAGTTCTGTAAAGTTTTTATTTTTTTATTATTTATTTATACCCATAGAAAAGTTTCCTCTTTTTCCTTTTATTGATTCTATTTCAATAGAAATTAATTAAGTTAGATAGAAAATAATAGTTGGTAAGCGTACACACGTGAAGTTGAACTCGCATCAGGCACGTTTACTTTCTTTTATTTTGAATCGTTTTATTTGAAATATTAGTTAACTGTCGGAATGGTGATCATCTTAGAAGCCCATCACGAAGAGAGAAGGACTGGATTTTCTTTTTAATTTTCAATCAACCATTAAGGTGAGAGGCTTTTGTGTGATTGAGACGGGCATCCCAAAGAATTACTTTAAGTGAATTTCAAGGAGCAACCACTATTGTTGAAAATGAAATGTATTTACTATTTTTATTTTGAAAAACTAAAAATGAGAGCTTAAATTAAATTTTAGTAAGGCGTCTTTTTCTCCTTCGAGCCATTTCACATTTTGGCATGTTGAACTGATAGTCTAATATGATGAATTATTTTCTAAGTATTTTTATCCTAAATCTTTTCATTCGTCTTCACGAGTTACTTAATTAAGCGAAGTCGAAGATTAATGCTTTCTTATCGACTTTTTCGCTATTGGAATACAAAGTTTAAGAAATTTATATCATCTTTTAATTCTCTTTTATTTTTTCTGAATAAACTAAGTCATGTTTAAGATGAAATTTTATTTCACAGAACAGATGCTGTAAAATGTCAATTTAAGTTAAAAGCAAGAATGGAAAAGTTTTCCAGTTTATAAATTTGTTAATTTCATTTCTGCTGAAAGAAAGAAATTCGAAATTTCTTAATTTTTATTTCTGTCAAACTCAGTTTGTTCTAGTTGATTAGAATTGCTAATGAATTAATTACATAGAATTTTAGATAAATCAAAAGAGAAAATATTTGAGATAAAGAGATAAATATTTTAATTAGTCTACGTGTCTTTGAATTTCATTCACTATAATTATAGACAAAAAATTAAATACCAAAAATGTAATTTATATTTTTGAAAATGCCCAATATATATCAGACAAATTAATAGGCTTAACTTTATAATTTGTAAAGGTAAATTAACGATTTAAAAATAAAATCTTGATTTTCTTCAAATAAGTTATTTCTCAAGGATTTTATTAAGTAATTTATTTTCTATTTATTTAAAGGAATGATTAATTATGAATTGGTTTAGTTTAAGGTTAATTATAAGTTTTAAGTATTTTCTTTATTGGTTGAAATAATATGATGTGAAGTCAAACCTTATTATTTCTAGTACTTTACCTTGTTACACATCTTACATCAACTAGAGTTGTCTTCTGCGTGTTGGGTTGGTTTGGGTGAGAATAGTTTGATATTTTGATGTGGGAGAAATAATACTTTATGAGTTACGAAGATATATTCAATTACAAGAAATGAATTTAATACATGGTGATTAATAATTTAATTTAATGATGTTATATAAGGAGGAATAAATGCGTTTCAATATATATTGAATATTGAATGTAATTTATAATATGAGGAAACTAATGAGATATTAGGAATGGAGAGGACAGTTTCTCTGCGATAAAATCTTGTATCAGGAAGTTTTCGTATATGCTTAACAAACTGAAGTCATTTACTATACGTTTTGTTTATCTAAATGGCGAAGAACCAATGTTACACAGTTTCCCTTAAACTTTATTAAGGTTGTGTTTTTTGCTCTCTTAGGGATAACCCATAAAACAAGTGTGGTTTAAAATTTATGCAGCCACTTTCAAGCTCTCGTGGCCCAGGTCGTAACATCGCGAACTTTGGTTCAGCAACGGGTAGGCACGAGGGTTCGAACCCCACGCCGACCAACCTGACTAAAATTTCCCAAGGTTTCCCTTAGTTTCGGCAGGTAAATGCCGGGATGGCACCTTAAGTACAGCCCTGGCCTCTACCTTCCTCATACTCTCCTCTAGCTTATCCCGGTCTGAGCCTAAGTTGCCTAAAGGTCATAAATATGAATTCAATTCCTTTACCGTTACCGTTTACAGACAACACTGAATGAGTTGTCGAATTTCGTATGTCCTTCACTCAAGTTTTGTTTGAGATACAATAATAGTGAAGTAAGTACAGTAGAACTCGATTATAAAGACATCAAAGGGACCTGAAAAATAGTGTCGTTATAACCGAGTGTCGTTGTAACCGAGTGTCGTTGTAACCGAGTTTTACATTACCAGTCGCGTAAGATGGAAAATGATGCAGAACAAACTTAATGAGGCTTAGTTTAGATTGTATTCACTTGAAAACCTAGCATTAACAGTGCAAAGTCGATATACAACAAAAAGTACAGTGCTTTATTAAAGTTTAGCCGTGTAAGATGGTAAAAGATGACATAACGTAAAATAGAATACTGTATTAAATTCCACGGAACAGTATAATTAATCTAAATTCACGACAAAAATCAACTTCTCATCTTCCATTCTCAAATTCACGTATAACTTAATCTGTTTCTTTCAAAGTTAAAGCATTTTTTTTTCTAGTTATGCTGAACCTTTAAGCTAGTAAAGATAGTACTACTGATCGTCCGAGAGTGATAATGGTATGTGGAGCTTTCCTGTAACAGTTTCCGAAGGTCATTGACAAAAGGGGGAGGATAAAGAAACACTGGACACAGTCTCGAGCTCTCAAGGTCGTGCAGCAATAGATATGAAAAACACTATTCCTTATCTTTAGGCTAACGCGATCCTCTCATTAGCGGCGCGTGCCCGTTGTTTCCAGTGTTACCTTACTTCAAGCGCCCCTCTCTCCCCCGCCACCAGTATTCATAGTGGAACTCAACAGTGTTGTTTATAAATAAGAAGGAAAGTCTGTAAAGGAGAGAGAATTGGAAGCGGAAAGTTCATTTCTTTCATTTAAAGTTTGGCAATATGATTTTTCTTTCTTCCGCAGCTGAACAGTGGGTCGGAAATGATGACTTATGACTGAAGCGATTTGTCCTTTAGATCAGGAATCTCGAGATAAATAGCCCCGAAGAGATGAGACAAACAGATTCTTGGAAAACCGTTCTGTAAACTGAGGTTTAAAATGACGTTATACACGTGTATGCTAGGTTGAAGCATTTCTGTTTGTCGCTTAAAGCGACGTTAAAAAACACATTCCTTATGCGGAATATGTTGGTACTACAGAAAACATGACGCTTTAGGCGAGGTGTCGCTATAACCGATGTCATTACAAACCCTTTAAACTTTAATTATTACAGTAATTATTGCATGCCCAATTTCGTCTGTTGCATGTCCAATTTTCAAATTGAAATAAACCGAAATGTCGGTTTACAAAAGGTTCAGGGTTGAAAAACCTATACATAAACGTCAATATATTTTCAGATAATTAAGTTGAAAACGTATTTCTTGTGCTAAATTCAAGAAAATACCGTAGTATACACTAACAAATCGAAGTTTGTAGGCTTCTTATCTGCTGCAGACATATTCAAACATATTTTTCCGAAAATATATAGTTTTGCTCGTTTCACTTTATTGCTTTACTGGAAAATCAGAATAACAGTACCAAGCCGCCGTAGCTCAGTGGTAGAGCGTTGGCGAAGCATTCGGGAGGTCATGGGTTCGATCCCAGCGGCAGACCATCCAAACATGTTTTTCCAGGGTTTTTCCTCAGTCACGTCAGGTAAATGCCGGGATGGCATCTTCAACATAGCCCTTGGTCGACATCTTCCCGAATCCTTCCAATCCCTAACCCGTCCTGAGCTTTAGATACTTAAAGGCTATAAATAAAATTCAAATTTAAAAGCAATAAAAATGTGACTAGATAAGGAAACCTCCCACAAAATGACATAACATTTCTAATACGTAATAACAATTATGTTGTCCTATCTTATCAATTAAGGGATCTAGATGAATCGAATTTATATGACGCAGTGTGCTTGATTTTGGGTCTTTCAGT
>JAGDQP010005719.1:0-19192 GCA_022664845.1 Lepisma saccharinum | reverse complement strand
ACATCCTTGTCTCTTATATATATATATATATAAGAGACAAGGATGTGTAAGTATTTCAATGAATGTGTTTTTCAGGAAATGTAGATTACTTTCCGTGATACTGAATTCATTCCACAGTTAATTCCAACGATTATTGAACAACAATTTTATCCAGTAGAAACTTTACTTTGTTCACGACAGTATATTATTGACGTAAGATTTCATTTTTTTCCCTAGAGTTTATTGCACGTGAATTTTGGCTTGTTTCAATTGATGCTAATGTAATGTTCCATTGTATGATAAAACTTCCATGTGAAATGAAAGAAATGTCAATAGGCTATCGAAACAATCAGAATAGTTAATTCAAAATTACAACGGATTATCATGGGATAGCACAAATTGATACAATGTAACTCATATTCGTAGATTGATTACAAAATTGTGTGAAGTTGATGCAATATCCTTTTGTAAAGGTACTGAAAAAGTGCAATGGATTCGTAAGTTGTTCCAACTAAAGAATTTAAAAGATTTAAACGAAGAAGGTTGTCCTTCCCTCAGTATATTATATTTCAATATCAGTGTAAAATCATGTACTTAACATATACCTTTCGAGGTAAATGTCTGTACGATGTGTACCCCTACCTTCAACTACAATTGAAAACATTGCCGGCAAACGGGTACATAGACCTATGTGCCCTTTTCCTGACAATAGCTTGAAACGATCCGCCGGGTTCTTTTCTCTATGTACTGCAAATTTCGAGTCAATAACTCTATTCGTTAGCTTCATAGTGGACCTTGTTTAGCATAAGGACAGCTGGCATTGATCGCCAAACAGCACCAAACCGGTATGGATGTGGTATTCTCTGTGCAGCAGTCACGATTGTCTGCTGTTAGAAAGTTCATTTAGTTGGTCCATTCTGTAGTGAAATGGACGATTCTCGGAATTAGCATAGAACCTAAATCTTTACCACCTTTGTACCGAAAATGATATTTTGATATGTGCCCTTTTAACGGCAATGTTTTCAATTCTGGTTAGCTCCAAAGTGGTAAATGAAATGTCAATTATAAAATTCTAATTGTTGATATTTTACTTAGACTACTGTATTAATCTCTTTCACGAGTATGAAATAAATATATGAATACTCCAAACATTTTGTTTTTATTTACCCATTAAAGGTTTCTAAAAATAAAATAAATTGGATTTTTAATAAATACTAAAAAGGTTATTTACATTTCTGATTTTGGTTTACAATATTTTGTTCAATCTTTTCTTCTTAAGATCAATAATAAGAACAGAAAATAATTGTATGAAGTTATATTTTTAAGAGAATAATAAGTTTCTATGTTTTATCTATACTGCTGAGTCTTAATTTTCCACAATTCAAATAAAGTGTTAATATTAATCAACTTTATACTTTAAGTTGTTAACAAAAGTTAAAAATAAACTTTTGTTTACGTAAAAATATTTATTAATAATTATCACACTTGGAAAAGTAAACATCTTACACAAACGTATGCCTAGAAAAAATATTTTCTAAACATTAAATATGAAAAGTAATACAACTTTACTGTTTAACTTGTTAACAAACATTAATATTAAACTTTTGTTTTACGTAAAGATGTTTAATAATAATCAAACTTATTCCTAAGAAAAATATTTTCTACAGATAACTAATATTTTCTGAACATCATAGATGAATTGAAATACAATTTTTCTTTCTTTGTCTTATACAAAATCTATCATTCAATTTTTTTAGTTTACACTTTTTAAATTTATACAAAGTAAATATTAGTCAAAGGAAAAAAGTTTTACTACATTGAAAATGTGAATCAATAAAATTTACTTTTAAAGTTCTGTAGTTAAGGAATAGTCTTGTTTATAAATTTACTTTTCTAAGTTACCGAAAAGAGAGTAACTTAATCATAATTTGTAAATATTATTTTCAACTGTAGAATAACTTTTTCCTTTGTCAGACTTTACAAACACAATGTTAATCATAGTTGATATCTTTCATTTTTCCTCACACTTCAAACTTTTACTAACAGTTCTTTCCAAGAAGAAAACTTTTGAAAGAACTTTCTCAATATTCAAGATGTGAATCAATAAAAACTTGTTCTATAAGGTATATAATGTAAAATATTAATTTGAACTTTTAAGAAAAAAGTTTACATTTACCTGTAGAAAATAAAATATAATTCGCAACTTTCTAAGAACACACAACTTCTAAGTTCCTAAACATTGAAAATGTGAAAAGAAATGTAAAATTATTTTGAAAATTCTTTATTCATAATTTAAGTATACATTTTGTTTTAAAACTTGTCAATCGCAACTTTGTAAGAACATTGAAAATGCGAATCAATAAAATTTACTTTTAAAAATGCTGTACTCAAGAATTCATATTTTCAAATTTTGATTTCTAAATACGTAGCTATACGAGTATAAAGGTTAATTCTAGTTTGTAAGAAGTGTTTTATAGCTTTTTATAATTGTTTCGTTTGTGACTGTTTACGAACATCACAAATCACAATATTAATCATAGTTGATCACAATAATTTTAAGCTGATGAAATGCTCTTTCGCGTTGTCTCACATTTTAGAAAAATGTTACTAAAATTTCTATAAGAAGAATAAAACTTTTTAATATTTAAGATTAGAAATAATTATAACTGCTTTCATAAGGTACTACTAAAATACAATTCAAAAGTTTGTAAAACAAGTTTCTGAAAATTGAAAATGCGAAATAGAAAAATATAATTTTAAGCTGCACAACTAAAATTTCATTTGGAACTTCCTAAGAGTAAACAAAGATTCTGAACATCGAAAATATGCATCAGAAAAATATATTTTGTAACTGGCGCAAGTGAAATTTTATTTGCAACTTGCTAAGGAAAAGGTTTCTAAACACTGAAAATCTAATTGAAAAATATATTTTTGTAACTTTCTAAGAAAAAATTCTGAACATTGAAAATGAGAAATAGAAAAAGTATGTTGTAGTAAATAAAATTTCACTCTTAGCTTTGTGAGATCATTAATAATGTAAACTATAAAATTACTTAAAAATTATAGATATGAATTCTTGTTTGTAAATTTTACTAAGTTGTACAAGAGAAAAAATACATAAGAAATTCTATGCATCGGAGATGTGAAATAAAAAAAATGTAACTTTTTTACTTGTACAAAACTTTATTGAATGTAAACAAGAAAATTTCTTCTTAAAATTTTTTGCCTTTCGAATGTAAAGAATAAAACGGGTAATACAAAAAACGTGATAAACAAAACAATAACTCTTTCATTAATAAAACCTTTAAAATATACAAAAGTTTAAAAGTGAATGGTAACTGTAGAGATCAATTATGGAAAAAGAATGTTGTATAAAATATAAGCTACACAAATTTTTAAGTTTTACGAGAAAAAATATCGTTCATGAATACAAATAAAATAACTTGTGAAAAAATAATGCCCTATGATTGATAGGGCTAAACTTTCCCGTAAAATTTTTAAATTATTTATCGAAGCTAGTCATTTTATTTTTCTCTACACATGCTACTGTGAAAATCGTTCTGTTCATCTTTCTTTTCGCTTTTGCTCCATGCATCTTTGTTAATACTCCTCTATGTTAATATGCACGCATGCGTGGTTGATGATTATGGTAATAATATAATCTTAACTCTTATCCATCATGAATGAATGAATAACTATCGATTAATATGTTTAATAAAAAATACCCAATTCAGAGAATATTTCTCCCAGTTATACAATTTAAGAGCCACATGGAGAGATGTTATGGGAAAATGTTAATTGGTTCAGATTGACTACATTATTCTTTCTTTTAATTCCTTTAAATTTATAATATTATTAGTAATTTCAAATTTTACTTTTTAAATTCTTCTTAAAGAAGAAAAATTTGATCTTTTTTAAATTCGAATAGGCTGGTGGTTATTCGATGGTTTTCACCAACCATCTTAAATTTAACTGTTACATTTACACGAACATTGTTGACAAAACATTATTTCACCAAGCTTTTAATTTCTTGTATTTGACATGAAAAAGGAAACGCTCCTAAGATTGCAAGATAGGTAGACTGTCTTAAATTCAAAGAATAAGACGATAGATTTTTAGTTAATTTGATTATAGGTAAATTTTCGATTGACTATTATTATTAATATGGAATACGGTGATCATGTTAATATTACTAGTACTATTTAAAGACCGATGAGATACAATTCGAAAAAGATTTATTTGCTTCCGCTTTAGACCTTGGACTTTTCTCCTTAGTGTGATCAATTTGAATTAATAGCTCGTACACTATTCACATTGTATTTATCAATAATTGTTTCAGACCACGTCTAAAATATTTCCCTACAAAAAAGAAGCTTCTGTGGGAATCATCGTATATAATCATTATGTCAACATCTATTTTATTAGAGCGTTCGTATAGGAGTGTTTATCCCTACAGTCACAATCATGGATACTATGATTATTTACCCTAAAGCAACAAGCCTTACACGCAATTTACTGTTCAGGCCTCCACTTTGTTTTAGATTCCAAAATACATTCCTCCTCTGCAAACTCCGGATGGCAGCCACAGTCTTCACTTTCCCACTCGTCTTCACTTATCTTGTGTAACAGAAAATACTATAACTTTTGATAAAGCCCTTCCAATTATATGTTTCTATGAATCATATTTCTTCCACCCTACATCTTTAACTTTATTGATTAGATCCTTCATAATTAATTCAGGGTCTCTTTCCATTTTAATCTTCTATATGAATTCTAAATATAAATTAATTCATTTTTGATTCGTGTTCTTTAAATAAGGAAATGAGTTTCTCCAAATTATTTACTGCTAACATTGTATTCCATACCTTTTCTTTTAAACGTTCGCCTGCCTCTCTCGATACAATTCATAGAGAATACAAGCATGATTTAATTGTCCACCATGATTAAAGAAAACCTGAGCAAACCAATGGTTGCTAGCACGCCAGTTTCTTATAACATTAAATAAATAATAATCTTCTATATGATCCTTTGTACAACCACACTTTGTAATTTCTTTGAGCTTCATCCAGTTGCTGCATTAGCGAGGGAGTAATTTGTATTTCATCCCAAATGGGCATCTATAATGATAATGTAAGAAAGAAACAACATTAAATATTTTGAAAACTTCCATAGTATAAAGGAATTAATTAGATCGTACATGTTTAAGTAGATATTTACATTCATATCTTCTTCTTCAATACGCCGGCCTCATGCTGAGTGTACCATCACTTCAGTAGCCATTTTCTCTGCTCCGGACTGGAGAATGATTGAGTTTGCAGTCACTTTAGCAGTTATCGTGCTCAATACACATCTGTCCTAAAAAAAATAAATAATTAAAGAAGTATCAAATTTATTTTTCCTGGGAAACATTATTTCTTATTTTTAATGCTGTATTGTAAAGACATTAATTTTTATAGTAGTTGTGTACAGTGGAAGTATTTAAGAAGACCTCAAGCAAAAAAAGTGTACCACTCAAATAATTTCTACATGATTTAAGAAAGTATTACGTGATTGTAGGTATTAGAAACGAAACTAAAGTCTAACCACTAGTTAATAGAAGCTTGGTCTACCTATTCTACTCAGGAAAAAAATGAAGTAACAGGTTGAAATTAAATCTAATTAATTATTACTACTTAACAGACCTGCAAATGCTTCATATGGTATGTAAGTACTCATGTTAAGGTCCTAATTCATATCCCAGCAAGACATGAATTTTAAAAACTTAACAGTTTAGGTAAAAGGTATTGAGTAAAATGGTTTTCTACTCGACACATAGCTTGACAACTAATTGGCTTCAAAAGTTGTTTCATATTCCAGAAGTTGATACTGACCAAGTGATGGAAAAATAATTATCAAACAGATAACAAAAATCAAGGTTAGAATTATGCGCCAGTTTAACTAAGATTGTTACCACATATTTTTCATCAGATCTCAAATAGTACTAGTATACATAGTATTTTGAATCGTACGTTTGAATCTAAAGTTTTTACCTTAATTTAGTCAATTTTATAAAAAAAAGTAGGATGGTATCACTGACAGCTTTTAACTTTATAGTTCTGTGATGTAGTGTGGTCACAAATTATTTTTCTACAAGAGGGTAGTAGTTAAAACTCTTTTCACTGCTCTTCTTCAACATCTTGCTAATGCCATGTTTTGAATCAGGAAATATATTTTTAAGAGGAAGGATCTAAACTATTCTAATCATCATTAAAATTACTCTGATACACTATTATGTGTTAAATTAGCTGCCTTGTATTGAAAGTTTGATTGAATCGTAAAAGTAACTGAATAATAGTTAAGGAGAATCTGAAAATGAAAAGGATCCACTTATTCCAGCTCTGGAACACATTCCCTGTGCTAGCTGAGTCTCATGATAGATTTATCAAGACTTTCAAACATTGTCTGCGCTAGCTGACTGTGATGATAGATTTTTCAAAACATTTAAACATATTCTATGCTAATTAATTCTGATTATATATAAACTAACTAACCATTACAATTTTAAACTTAAATATTAGAATTTTCTGAACAAGAAAATTGCCTATAATTCGAAGCCAATAAATAATATTGAACTCTTTTCCTTAGGTCTTTAGGTAATTTAGAATAATCTTCTTTCTTATTCTATTTCAACTTGCAAATAATGAGGCATCAAAAGTTTCTTAAAGAGACGAAACAATGCAGTATGGCTCTATTACATAGTTAACTAACTTTATCAATTCTGTTGCATTATAAGCGGAGTGCAATCACTTTTCAGTCTTCCAAATGCTACTCGGAAATTTTATTTTTATTTTACATTCGCTTAAGTCTGGAGAAACAGTAGTAGTATTATCTTTGACGCTAAGCCCTAGGACATATGAGATAAATTATAAGAGTGGAGACCTAGTTATTACAACGACCTTCAAACTTCTGACACTTATTGTGTGGTTCACAATCTTTAAAATCACTGTTTAAATTGAACCGAAACTGGTTTGTGTTAAGAAATATTGAATCGGAACGGTTTTCCAATATGAATAAATAGTTTCTTATCTTAAATATGCCTGAGGTTAAACCGAGAGAATTTAAAAGCAGCTTAACTGTAATTCTCCTTATCCATGTAGAAATGTTTTTGAGAAAATAACTTATCTACAGGTTTTGTAGAGCCCTTATGTGATAGATCTAAGAAGAAATAAAAATCATATTGCAGGAATCTTTCTCATCTTGAAGATCCCAGATGGATAGTAAAATACTGTTAGCATAAGCTGTATAAAACATCTCAGATCGCATTATCAATCAACTGTTTCTATTATTTAGACTATGCTCTTCAAAGGATTATTACAATAAATACAACCACATTTATTTAAGCTCTAGTGGATGGACTTCAAGGAAGTATGGTATGACTGGGTCTCGAGCGAGGACAGAGGTAATGGTATTATTAGTTATTTAATTATTAGTAGATAATAGAAGTGACTTTTTACATATTTGAAAGACGAATAGTACTTATTACTAAAGTATTAAACCGATAAATGTGTATTCAAGCAATATTTTCTGTGTAGCGCTGTCTTCGACTAAAGAACACAAATTTGCGTTTCTATGCTATCCTCGGTATTTTAATCGAGACCTATTTTCATTATAATTCAGGTTTTACTTAATTCCGTTACCTAGTCGTCTTTTCCCAGGTTTACAACATGTGATATTCTACAAATTTTCTATATGTCATAGAAGAAGAAAAAACGGGGTTTATTAAAGATAGCATCATTATATTCGCCTCTACTGACTAACGAAATTGAAGTAAATCTTAACAGCGTTATCGAGTGGCCGTATGTTACTTGAGAAAGTAGTGGATTAACAATTGGAAGGTCCTGCGATCGTTCGCCTATTAGAATACAGAAACCAAGTGGCGAGAATCTAGAAAAGAGTCATAGCACACAAATTTCAGCGGACCCTATTCCGATTAGCTGTTCCTTCATTGGACAAAAGTTAAGGTGATCTTTTGAAGAACCTCTCGTCTAAGCTTATCATGATAAAAGCCTGGTGAAAATACATTTTGCCAACAGTCTTCTCTATGTGAACCTATACTGTTTAAATTTAGTCCGAAAAGTAAGTCGTTCAGCAGTTTTATATAAATAGGGTGTTATTGTATGATAGCATTTGCAGCACGGTAAATGACATTACGCCACGAATGACGATTTTGTGTCCTATGAACGATGAGCTTACGGGGTGACTTTCCATCTTGTTTCTTCAAAACTTTTCAATGCTGCATACCAAGCGTGCTATAAAGTATTATTATTGGTTTGATAAATTCTTTCACATTATGTAATAACCTGTCGCAGTACCATTTGGAATATATATATGAGCTCCTGCGTAGCCTAGTCAGTAGCGCCCTCGACTTCATTGTGAGCGGTCCCGGGTTCGATTCCCGGTGGGGGCTCAAAAATTTCGGTGTTGACCAAGCATCGTGAGGACAATTGGGGAGCTGCTGTGAATAAAAGACAGTGGCGATCACAGTGAGAGCTTCGGCTCTCCTCTCCCAACCCGTCTGGTCAGCGTGGGAGCAGTAGACCAACTCCTCCCTTCGAGGAGAGGCCTCATCCACTAGTGGATTTAATATGGCTGTGATTTATTATATATATATATATATATATATATATATATAATACTAAGTTGGCAATACTGCGTCAAGTATGACATCACAATGAATGTAATGTATATCCTATATTTACCCGTGCAACTATCCTTTTGACAGCTCATTTGAATATAAAATATGCTGATAAATTTATAAGGCATAACTTGGAGATTTGTGGCCATCAACAGCTACACGTTTACCCAAAGTCAAGCCTGACACTAGACTAGCAAATGCATATTCCACATTTTCTAAACCCGTCTTACAGTTGGGAACTATTCCTAAGTTCAAATTTCATCACCTCCTCCAAAGAGCGATTGCAAGTCCTTGATGCCACAAGAAATCGCTAGAACAGTAGGCTGGGATCAATATATTTCTCAGATGCAATTGTGACACCAGAAACACTTCCGAGTGTTTGACTACCTCATTTATCTTGAAAGAATAGGAAAATACAGATTATCGAGACATTTTTTCAATAATTTCTCCCAAAGAATTCAAAATCGTGTACACTAATGTTTTCCTTTGCCAAAATTTCTTCCTGTTATTTATTATATCCAGTTGATTCGTAAACCGTTGAGAAACCTTCTGTTAGATTTTTTGAGAGTTCGGGCAGTTGTTCCGTAAATTGACTCGACTACAAATACATTTTTAAAAATGTAGTGGCGCTAGTGGACATGGTACTAAAAGGTAGCGCGCTACTTCAAAACACTGGTACCAGCGGTAGCAGGACCGGGTAACTCCTGAAATATTGCACGCAGTCTCGGGGACCACAAACATCGGTAATATGTTCCCTGTCGTTCCTTCGACTTGGAAGTTGGATAGGAGCATGTGTACTAACAAGTTATACTACTGACAGCTAGGGTGTATGGTGTGTAAATTTCCTGAGGTCAGGGAAGTATTTATAATGTATCGGGAGCCCGATACTCTCCAAAGTTAAGACTTATATGCAGAATTAGTATAATTATTGCATACTCTACTTTTCATACCCAGACAAATCTTGCAGACCCCTTCCGGATGCCCGTTGTCCCCTCCCAAAACGAGTGCTTAAATTAACATATTTTTTGCAGGGAGGAGCACAGTGGTAATTTTTCTTCAATGATAGGCATCACCGGCGAATCGAAGATACAAGAGAGGCATGAGGACTTACTGAGGTTGGGAGCGAAGTTTTCAGAGGAGGAAATCCCCCAATCTCTCCGCCAATTTAATCCTTGCCTTAGCCCAACTTCTAGGTACTTGCCTGTCTGAAGTATTTCGTAATGACTAATTTATGTATTTATACATGCATTGAAAGGTTTATTTGAAAAATGTGTAGACGTTGATCTTGGTTGGAAATTGTGTACATTACAAGAGATATATGAAATCGATGTTTACTTTTAGTTGCTACTTGTTTGCTCTCGCTTGAACCCAAATCGTTTAGTTCGAACCGAAAGTTCACGTTTTCGTTCTGTTTGTCGATAGAAAATTATTTTACATTTGAAGAATATTTTGTGCCTATTTCAAGAGGGTATGCAATGCATATAATGAAAACTTACCTCGTATAACAAGTTGTAAGTTATTAGTCTGTAGTATTCAATGGTACCAAACTGCGTACTTTTATTTTCATAAATCGTCGCCAACTTGTAGATCTTAAATTAACACAAAAGTTTGGATTAAAAACTCACATATGTAATGTGATTGAGAAATAAATAAAATAGGAAGTTCGATTTCCAAAGATAAAGAGAAACGTGAAAATATTTAACAATGCAGGGCTGTAGTCAAGGTAGTGCAGGACTGTCGTGAACGAAGGGGATTAATTTTCTTACCGTCTCTCTGATTATTTGTATTCTTCATACCACTTTGATCACAACTACGTTTGGTGCTCAGATTCCCTCCATTCTTCCATCCAGACATACCCTTTCTTCTTTCTTCATGGTACTCAAGGTGAGACATTTTAAGGTCTTGGGACTTGTGGATTTTCCACTTCCGTTTTCTTCTTCGTTTCTTATTTGCCCATTGATGTCCACCAGCTGAACTTGTGTCGTTTGCGTTACTGTTAGCTTCCTCATAACACGGTTCCCATCTTCCTTTCCGCATAGGGATCTTAACTTCCGCTTGCCTGATATGAAGGGTGATAGTTTGATTTTGTTTGTCTACATGTCCATTGTACCTTTTTGAAGAAATCTTGACCTAATAGTAGATTACACTGGAGTCCGTAAACGATGTTGAACTCTGTATACACTTTGTAATCGCCAATCATCAAGGGTAGAGTAATCTTCCGGTGAGCTTGAAACACTTTGGTTCCTAGCACATTGGTTATTGGTGTATCTTGAGAGACAAGAGGGGATTTGCAATAGCCCATTCCAAGGGCCATACCCACTACAGCTTCGTTGCACAAGGATATGTCTGTCCTCGTATCCATGACACAAGACACTTCCCGTTCCAACACTTTGACCAGAATTGAACAAGGTAAATGATCAAACCTTTTCCATTTTTTACTCACAACCAAGTTTTGATCAATGCGAGCACACGAGTTTCTCCTTCACCTATTTTTGACAACTTTCCGGTATGAAATCACTTTGACAGTCTGCAAAGTCACTAGGCATAAGACCCGACCTATTATAGTATGATTACTTTTGATTTTGATTCTTTCTTCAATTTTCTTGAAGGATTTTACTCGTACAATGTTGACAATAAACTTCCTTATCTAATAATCTATCCTCCTCACCACTATCTTTCCCTCATTGGCTTAACGTTTGTATATCTCCTTTGTCTTTCTCACTAACTTCATTTGGAAGGACGATGATTGGCATTTCTTCACCTTTCTCCGCGATACCACTAATATACTTTGGTACTGATTTTTCCATTGCATATTGGGTCGCTTGTAGTTGACTTTTCAAAGATTCAATTTGACTAACAATGCCCTGCTGGTCTGTTCGAAAAACTTCTAGTTGGTCTTGAATGTCCTTCTGTGATGACTTTATTTCAAGTTGAAATGATTCCAATTGGGTTCGAAGTTCTTTCTGGGTTGACATGATTTCTAGTCGGGATAACTCCACTTGTACTTTCAGTTCCCTTAGGGACGATTCCATCCTCTCCCATACCATTCCTACATACTCCTGCATCATTTCATGTAACAAATTTTGGGACAATGCCTTTGATGATAGCTCCCACAACTTAGAAAGTTTATCTGACCGTTCGGATTTAATGGGCAGAATTATCAGTAGATTATCTGCAGATGAATCAGTACTCCGACAAGCTGGATCTACCTGACGATGTGACTTCACGGGTACTTCCATAGGCTTGATCACAGGAACACTTAAGTCGTGGTTACTACTGACTTGATCCGCTATGAACCATTTCTCCTCCTTAGGAAATGACATCCTTCCTATATCCTAAAAATAAACGCACTTCCTATATCCTCCTCTGTCCTATTCCCAAACTGTGAAGATCAGCTATACTTGCTCTTAAACTCGGTTCGTAGGTGTAAAAACTTGCTTGGAGGGTGAACTGAGGTTGACTTCCAATATCTTCAGTATGGCGGATGTAGCTGACATAAAGGCCGAACTCCGTCCACACTAACACTGACACCATACACCACTCATCTTATAGCTTCGTTATAACCGGTGTCCTTGGTTGCTGTGTCACGCCTTGTTGACTCTTCTCGATGTGGAAGTAAGTGTTCCAATAAAGTTCTTGCGCACGTTAAAATGTTCACACACGCACATTCACATCGAAGTTGGTAACACTGAGTCTCATAATCTCTGTATAACAGGGTAAATCGCAGTGTACAAAAGGTGTTCTGGGCTGCACAGTCAATTCCCACTTCGGAGAGAAGGCGGTTCCACCAATCTTCCTCGTCCAAGCAAGTGTATGCCGTTGTTGCCCCGTCAGGATTTACACTACCATAAGAATCCTCACAAAAGTGATAATTCAACTATCATAGGTAACACAATGACGAACACAAGAGCGATCATAGCACTGCCTGTAAAGTGAAAATTCAGACTGTACAGGAAGCACCTAGCGTAGGGCATTCACTGATACAGGAATATTGCATAATACTTTGGAATAGCCACAAGAAAAATGCGTTAATAGAGACGATACCTATATTTATTAGTATCTAAAGATTCTGTGATCAATATACATCCCTGCTCGGATCTATACTTTGCATTGTATAAATGGTTACAGGCAACTGACTTTAACCGTGTATGTAAAGTGACAAAAAGGCAATAATATTCTTTATTTTTATAACTCAAAAGGTTACCGTGCCATATTCATTTAAATACTATAAATTTCAAACATACAGATGCTTATCAGAATAATGGAAACACCTGTAGTTGGCAACACGTCAGATGTATGGGTTGGCAGTGGTGTCGTGGCGACCGCAGTGCCGGACTGCTGGTGGTGGTGTGTTAGGTCGGTCTCCATACTACGTCAGGCGTCGTGGAACAGGAGTGTGCAGTGGCTGCAGCAGACGGAGGTAGTGTAAAATGGGAGACCTCTCAGAGTTTTAAAGAGGGCAAATTGTTGGTGCGCGGTTATGTGGAGTGAGTGTGACGGCAGTGACTAGTGTGTTAGGTGTGTCGCCAGGGACAGTGTCGAAGGTGATGACGGCCTACACAACACACGGGAAAAACACATCGGGGAAGCGGAACAGTGGGAGGAAGAAAAGCATCAGTGACAGGGCACGCCGGGTATTAAAGCGCATTGTCACGCGGAACCGTCGTGCCACTGCGGCGCAAGTGACGGAGGAACTCAATCAGCACCTCCCCCAACCTGTTTCGACAATCACAGTCCGCCGCGAATTACATGACATGAACTTACGGGGTCGTGTTGCACGGGCCAAACCTCTCATCAGGGACCAGAACGCTTTAGCACGCCGCAAATGGTGCCGCGACCATGCAACTTGGACCGTTGACGACTGGAAACGTGTGGTATGGTCGGATGAGTCACCATTCACCCTATTCCAAACCACGGGCCGTGTTTATGTGTGGAGAACGCCCAAAGAAGCGTATGATCTGCAGTGTCTCCGCCCAGCTGTGAAACATGGCGGCGGCACGGTGATGCTGTGGGCCGCAATATCATGGTTTTCATTGGGTCCTGTGGTCACACTTCGCGGACGCATCACTGCCAACGATTATGTCGCAATTTTAGGAGACCACTTGCATCCTATGGTCCGGATGTTGTTCCCGGACAATGACGCCATATTCCAGGATGATAATGCACCCATTCACACAGCTGGAGTTGTTGCAGCGTGGTTTGAGGAACATCGGGATGAAGTTCAACACCTCCCCTGGCCCGCTCAATCCCCAGATCTCAACATAATTGAACATCTGTGGTCCATCTTGGAAACACGACTCCGGCGACGATTTCCACCTCCATCCTCTCTCACAGAACTGGCCGATGCCCTGCACGAGGAATGGTATAATATTCCACTTGCTACCATTCACGACCTCTATGCCTCCATCCCACGTCGCATCTAGGCTGTTCTGAAGGCGAAAGGTGGCCCGACACCATATTAATCTGGTAAGTTGCACTTTCGTTCAGGTGTTTCCATTATTCTGATAAGCATCTGTATATTTTAATATAACAGATCGATATTCATAATTTCGATGCTGCAGCTGACAGCAGAATCTAGGATCCGACTGAGCAGTATAATTACTAACTAACCGCGTTACATTGTCATAGAGGCACTTGGGGCCACACGGTTACATTGTGACTTGGGATTTCCTGAGTTTTCCGGGTTTTCCGTTTTTTTTTTTCAATTTGAACTTAAACCTTATTTATAGCCTTTATTTATCCAAGGCTCAGGCCGGGGTAGGGGAGGGGAAAGAATTCGGGAAGGTGTCGACCAGGGCCTACGTTGAAGGTGCCATCCCGGCATTTGCCTGGTGTGACTGTGGAAAACCTCTGGAAAAACCTCAGTCAGGATGGGCGGCTACTCGGATCGAACCCAGGACCCCCCGAATGCTACGCGAACGTTCTACCACTGAGCCACGGCGACTCGTTTTTTTTTTAAATTCCCTGAGTTCTTAGTATAGTGGAACATGTAAATAATACACAATGGCATTTTTAAATCCCACCACCTTTTTAAGTCCAAGCATCTTGTAAAAAAAAATTTTGTAAACTTTATTTTGTATAGGACATTCCTTTTAGTAACTTTTGATTTCGGACTATCACGATTATGAATGCGATGCTAGTTAAAATTCACATCCATGCGCCAGTCGGGATTCGAACCAGGGTCTTTCGAGTTGCTGGATTAGCGTCCCAACACACACGGCTACTACGTTGGCTCCAAGCATCTTGTATCTCTATTTCAAGGTAATTCCTTGAAATAGAGAATTTTAATACATTGAAAAAAATCATCAGCGGAGAAAATCGAACCCACGACCTCCGCCTTGCCGGGCCAGTGCTCTTACCAATTGTGGACATGTCCGCTTCATAAATTATAGATTTCCCTGAGTTTCCAAGATTTATAAAATTCCCTGGGTATTTCAAGTTTTCCGGGGTGGTAGACACTCTGTAAATGACTATTCGCTCAATTTAAAACTGCCTGCTCACACAGCAAAAGCAGGAATGGTGGGACAAAAATGGATATTTCCGTTTCCTAACCACATTTGACATAAGTGCCTTTTATCAAGTAGAACAAACAAAAGGGGCGAGTATTACATGTCGTTATATTGGTACCTGGGGATGTGGATAGAGTCTACCCGCCAATCTGCATAGTACAGTAGGAAAAGAATCCATCACGGTTTATTTGTTAAAATTACTGATATGCTGAAAATACGTGTGTAAATTTACTAGTCATAAAACAGGACGCGCAATTTGTACATAAAATACTGACATCCCGTATTATATGGGTGAGGGAGGTTGCAACCCTATTTCAAACTGAACCAAGTCTTTCTCTTAAATATTACAATATATATGGAGTAATGATCTGTTAACCAACCAAAGAGTAGAATTAATGCGCACCCACCATCGGCAGATCAAGTAGTTGCCCCTGGTCCACTGTTCATCCCAGTGGTGATACACAATTTCAAGGCAGTGGTTAAAAGCCCGCTTCAACAAAACTAGGCCCATCCTTAAAAGCCCATTTAAGATAATAATTATTAATTAATCAAACAAATATATGCAATCGCCCAGCCCCATGGTCTAATGGTTACTGTCATAAATTTGGATAAGCACTGGGGAGACAGTGCTGGTTAAAAGTCCTGTTTAAGCCTGTCATCGTGAATGAGGTTTTCACAAGTTCCAGCAAATTCTGGAATAGTGAATGAAATATAGGACTCGGACGCTATTTTCTCGATGGGTGATGATCGATCATACATCAATGAAGTGTAATGCATAATTTGTAGAAATTATGTGAACCAGAAACGTTCAATAAATATCAGTATCTCCGGAAAATCATCGACAAGTAAAACATACCAAGTAAATTGGAAAAAATCTGGTAGGTGTAGTTAATTGGAACCTATTCAAGAAAAGGAAATAATTTAGACGTTCGAAGGTAAACGATCAAGGCCAAGTTTGTAGGTACAGTACTATACCGGCATTTGTCTGTTGGGACTGAGAAAATTACATGAAAAACCGTCATATATGAGAAGTTATGAGAAGTTGACCAAATGGCTGGCAAACTTGCTTCTTGTGTCTGTTGGGGGTAGGGCCCGGGTACAAATCCGACGAAGATGTCAATTTTGAACGCAGTGCTTCCGAAACCACATTTAAAAATTGTTTTAGCTTTGGTCTTTGGTTCATAGAATCTCCCAAAACCATTTAGGACGTTAATAACATTTTGTATTACTTCTTTTGCTTCAATCACACGGAAACGTTCGATAGAATCAAACGAAATATCGCATAAACTACACTGAATGATTGATCAGTTATCAATGTACTAAACCAACTCGGGAGCATCTAAGAACGAAATATACAGTTCATTTTGTAACGTTATGTTTGTTTCGGTGGACTCCTTTCCATTCGAACTCAGGATCACTACGCTAACACAACTTGTCAGCCATTCCGCCAGCAAAGGGCCAATAATGAATATTATCTACCAACGTGTCCATGTAATAATCTTATTGTAAAATTCAAGATGTTTGCAACATAGATAGAACAAATTACTTAAATTGTAAAAGCGATCCTCATCTCAGAAAGTGCCATAAAGCAAAATGTTTCTTTTTCAAATTAGTATGTATTGTTCTCCCCCCTCCAGAATAGAACTTACAAACAAACTCCGCTTACTTGATTGATTCGAAAGAGCATAAGGCAGCAATTAACACAAAGGACAACAATATTAAAGCATATGAAATTTAGTCGTTACAGATAAAAGAAATAAAGTTAAGCATATTAACTTTATTTAGACGACTCAATTTTTGATATATATTCAAAAAGCATAAAAACACGAGCCTCAAGCATAACAATTCACTCCATATGTGTGCGTGCGTTTCCTCGAGATTCTCCGGTTTCCTCCCACTTTCTTTATTCCTCCATTATCATACATTCGGCATGACTAGGAACTGGCCAGACAGCTCACTCTGGGATTTTAACTAAACTTGGCACACATGTAGCCCAATATCAGAGATAGTGACCTGAAAAATTTGAGACAAGAATGCGCCCTGGGGAAACACATGCTACTTTCGATAAAATAAAATAATAGCTAAGCGAAGCAAATACATTTTATTTAAAAATTAAAAAAGTGTAACGGTAGCTTCATCGGACACACTATAAAAACAGTTTTAAGTATGTCCGACGAAGCCAAGTTGTTAGTTAGTTGGCGTAACCGATACACTTTTTTAGTTTTTAAATAAAACGTATTTCCTTCGATCAGCTATTATTTTGTTTCATCTGAAGTATATAAAAGCAAAGCTTTTATATGGAAAATATTAAGCTACTTTCGATTTTTACATTTGAAGTCAACGGGAGCGTGTTTACGAGGTACTGTAAAACGTCCCACGATTGGATATCAGAAATTGTAAACAGCCCCTCGTGGGTGAGCCAGAAATAATAAAATTTAATATACTCATGCATGCGATGATTCCAAAAATGGTAATTTCCAAAAGAAAGTGGATGTTTGAGGAAAATGCAATAACAAAATCTCCTGTGGATTTTACTTTTTAAAGTGTCAAATTACTTTTATGTTAATGGAGACAATGAATTTACACAGAAGTGCATGAGTTAAGAAAAAATATATAATCTCAGGGTATCAAAACAAAGCAAAGGGTTAGATCGGGTACTCATTGAAATCTCCGGGGATAAAGATCAAAGAAACACCGACTAATTCGAAGTCTCTCGCCTGTCCGCTCGCCGCATCCCGCCTGAAAAACAAGAACACATATATATCCTCTGAAATCCAGTACTCACCCTCACTGACGACCTCTCTCATCACAAAGATGTGGGATGATGACTTCAAGAAATTAAAGATAGGGACTTGAATATATATACTGAACTATTTATTCCATTGAGGATCACATCTAAATGAAGATTATACGTAATCACACTTATATACACTTGGGAGGTTTACACAAGTTACACTTTTGATATATATAACCCTACTTGGTTATGTTTCTGTGTAATATTTACATATTCGAATGAGCTCATTGACACTACTACTATCCACAACAAAACAGTCCGTGACGTCACTCAAGAAATCTTGCAGAATAGTCTTTTGAAAGTCACTATTTGTTATGATGTCTGGTAGTGTTATCCACTCTTCTATAAGTGTTTATCACAAGGAAAATATCGCAGAGAGTTCCACTTTGGGTAATATTAATCTTGAAGAAACACAGACAAAATACATATTAACATTTGTTGTCTGCCCTTATCCATTACTGTCTCTATTACGTGAGACGAAGAAAAAAAATTTATATATACAAAATTAACTGGAGAAGAAAATAAGCTGAGATAAATAATCCACTTGCGTGTCTGAAGGTATATATAGGCTAAAGCCTAAATCGAAGTCACACACTATCAGAAAAACTCACTGTAAACATAGTGATTAAGTAGGTTCTTCGACACGGCGCGAAGGTGGGGATAGCTAACAGAAGTAGGCCCCGGCGTGCTTCACTGATAGTTCCAGTCAGATGTTTCACTGACTCTTTTTTGTTAGTGGCAGTAGACTGCAATTTACTTGTCACTCTGGGATGACTGATGGCGAACTTACACAAGTATCACAACACATTGTTGGAAATATACGAAGTATAAGAAATTCTCCAATTTTGTGTAGGTAAGATCAACACTGCACAGCCTGTGTTGCGAATGTCATCATCACTGTTTATGTAGAGAAAACACACAAAAAAAAATAGAACTAAATCACAAGATCAGTTTTATTTTAAATTAAATATAGTTTTTTCACAGTAAGTGATTGTGTCGTAGATTGTATGCCGTCACTATACAAATAGGCACAAATGTCTACAATTCAATGTCCACAAGCCATAATTTTCTGAGTCCATGGTTTGCTTGGACCACTCGACTTTTAACTAAGTCCACAAAAAAAACTTTGTTACTTTCACTCTGAACAAAACTGATAACCTGCTCCTCGACAACGATTTCAAACTAACTAACACAACTCTGGTACCTTCGAACCTTGTTGAGTTGTATTCTCTGCCA